>JAPMNP010721831.1:0-12632 GCA_029874935.1 Atherina boyeri | reverse complement strand
GTTTGTTACATACACTCCTGGAACTGTTGTTGTCCAGCAGCCTCCCAAGGCAGAGAAATATATTTTCCCCCATATATTTCGGTTTATGGCAGTGTCACTCGTTATCAACTCGATATCAACACACTGGTCGCTTTGACAACGCACAGTGTCTGATTGAGCAAAGAAACGCAACATTATCGTAGGAAGTGATGAAAAGGATGTCCAGTTGTGGGACTTAGAATGAAATACACTACACAGCATGAACACATTTAGAAGCTATTGAATTATGTTAAATACAAAGGTGAGTTTTTACTTGGTGCACAAAGTCTGATCTGTCCTTTTCATCTGGAAACGGGGAGTGTAGCTCTGTACAAAGTCACAATTATCTTCATTTTAGATGTGTCTGTGCTCCATCCTCTGCATCTCCCTGACATGAAGTTTTGAACATTTCAGGACTCTTGGCTTGCTGGTCAAGCGTCTGGAAAGGGGAGGGAAGGCTGAGCAGCAGGGCCTGTTCCAGGAGAACGACTGCATCGTTCGTATCAATAACGGAGACCTGCGAAACATCCGATTCGAACAGTAAGGCGGCAGTTCCCCGAGCCTCCCTCTATGATTGGCTTCACTGGACCTCTTCCATCTTTTTTTTATACCTACAATCCTAAACTGTTCCTTTTATATGTTCTCTCTTTTTAATCCTCCTCACGCCTCCTCTGATGCCTGTCCCTGTGCTAAGCTAACCTTTCCCTGTTTAAATCCTGTAGGTCACAGCCTCAATTGCTGATGCAGTCCCTGCAATCCTCTCAGCTTTTATTCCCCTGTGTTTTAGTAACGGCTCCAGTGGACTCCTGTTCTCACACCTTTGTCCTTCCTTCTTTAGAAAGGGATGAGTGGGGCTCCTAACATTCCCAGCTTCTGCTTTTCGGGTGCTACTTATGTCTTGTGCTTTCATTCCCTGCCTAACCCTCCCACACATTTTACACGTAGAAAATAATGTATACCTTGATGCATAGATGTGATTTGATGTTTCTCTTCCAGGGTAGACTTCATACATGCATGTCTTTTAAATGTAACATTAGAATAGAGCGATGGACATTATGGAAGATAAAAATTATGCAAAGTACCACCCACATGTGGCTACGTACAGAGACATAATGAAGATGCATCGTTCTCCCACGGGATTCAACCATCCCTGGATATGCAGCAATTTATTGCAAATTATCCAGAAACACCGTAAAACAAATAAAACATCCATAATTACAGGTATCTGTCACAGCACATCATTTAGTTGAGACCTGCAGATTCTTGTTATTTTTGTTAGGATGTTTTGGAAAATCCAAGGAATTAGCTTTCAAAGGAGCCTTTTTTTTTCTTTTTTTCTTTTTACACGAGGCAAATCTTTGCAACTAGCTTCTGTTGCTGAGGAACACAAGTTATGTGATGAGTAAGAATATATGTCTCATCTATGGTCTCGTAACAAGAGCATCAGTCCAACAGTTGTTCTTATTAAAATGGTATTTTTATAGAGGCGCAGATTACATCTCGTCTGGCTCTCTCTGAAGCCTGAAATTGTAAAGATGGCATGACGAGACGGTCCTCGGGGAGCATTGTTAGTGGCTGGGAAAATAAGCCAAAGAAATTCTTTAGAGGTCCAAGTTTCAACGTTAGAAATTCTGGGGTCTTTACATTTTTTTTTCTCTTATTCCAAATGCCCGTTCAGCTGTCGGGGGCAGCTCGAAGACAAGTGTGCCTCATTGAAACAGGTGGTGCTAACAAGGCTTTGCTTTCACAGGGTGCTGACAGTCAGCATACGTTTTCACTCGCACCTACTGTATGTGAGCTCACTGCGAAGGGGGTTTAAAAGAGGATTTTGTGCGAACTAGCTGACGGATAGAGGTCTCCTTCATCTGCAGCCAAATGAGGGGATTATGTGATGGAGCTGCTGGGGAGGGTTCAGTCTCTTTTTAGCCGCTTGCGCTGGCAATAAGTGTTCATTAACATGTCAGGATGATCAGGTGGGTGAAGATGGACATCTGGTAGGTGGAGTGCTCCACTAAACCAGATTGTACAGGCAGTTATGAGTTTACTGTACGTGATTCTGACTGGATAAGTGTGGTATGTAGGCTGTAATCAGTAATAAGTGGCCTTCACTCTTCCCGTCCTCTTTCTATGTCTGTCTCATCTCAGAGCTCAGAATATGTTCCGTCAAGCCATGCGTTCTCCTGTCATCATGTTCCACGTGGTGCCCTCGTCCATGAAGGCCCACTACGAGCAGCTGTCCCACGCCGAGAGGAACCCTTCTTACTCCTCGGGCCGCTTCAGCCCAGACTCCGTGACCGGCAGCGTGATTTCCGGCATCGACCACAACCCCCAAAGGATGTCCCGCCACGGTTCCCAAACACATCCGCACTCCCATCCGCACCCCCATCCCAACCCGGATCCAAAAGAAAGCTACCCACCCCTGACTCACCCCGCTGTCTCCGCAGCCAAGCCTCCGACAGGACACACCCACTCACCTCAGAGGGGGTTGAACTCCACTCCGACGCCGGGGTACACGAAGAAAGTGGGGAGGAGGCTAAACATCCAGCTTAAGAAAGGTGAGGTGGATGTTGGAATACTCGCACCTATAAATGCAAATTTACTTAAGCGCACAGAGAGGTGCTCTCGGGGTGAATTCTATATATTTACCTGTGGGAATTCATTTTCAGCACTAAAAACATTGCAGTTGCAAGTACAGTTTAACTTGTCAGTTTTATATCTTTTATTCTACTATAAGTAGAAGGAGGCTTGTGCCTCTTTTTCTCCTTTAACTGACAGTAATTGCACCTTTTTACTGTGTTTCTGTCCGATTGAAGCCACGACCGTCAGTCTCGGAACACTTTTTTTAAAGCTACAAAAAACTTTTGGAACTTGCTTCATCAGGATATTTACTTCACTTTTGTTTTGTAAAAAAAACAAACACAATCACATCCCATCAAAAACAAATGTGTCTGAAAGGACAGAAACATGTTATATGTGATGTGAGAATCAAGCAGCAAAAGACACAACCTAAAGAATTCAAAATATGAAGCAGCGGGCGACGTTGGGGCTGAAATTTTGGAGGGGATCTCCTCTGTGCAGGCTTTGACTGACAGCTGGCACAGGTGGCACGCAGCTCTGCCAACAGGACTCCAGGTGTTGCTGCCAGGTCTCGGGGCCAGAGAGCTTGTTGCTAAGCAGCCGCTGGTCCCTGCGTTACTGTCAAATGCCACTGCAGAGAGTCTGACAGGGTTGCACCATATGCCCATTGAAATTTTCCCCCAAATCTGTCCTCTCATGGGATTGGAATGAGTCCAGAACATAAAACATAAAAATACCCAGCTGTTGGTTGCTTCCACTCATATCGTCTGTGAGAGTTTTTACCCTAGTCTTGTCTGCCTGCTTGGTTTCAACGCCCAGAATTAAAAACTGAATTTTGTGCACGATATGCATGCAGATCTGTTGCGTTCACAGTCAAAGATGCTATCTTTCTCATTCCACTTCATATTTGCTGTTGTTGGAGCAGAATCTCACAGGGATTAACAACAATTCCCAAGAGCCAGTTTGGCTCCTCTGTTTTGTTTTGAGTACTAACTTAAGCCCACAGCTTTGAACGCAGATTAAACTCCCGCATTGTTTGTGTGCTCGCATCAGACACCGGTCTCCTTACAAATCCCAGCGAGTATCAAAATCAATCAAAGAATCTCATTCTGCACCGGAAATTGCTTAGGTATGTCTTAATCAAGGTAATGGGAGTTTTAAAGATCCTCCTCCTTGTTTAAAAGCAGGAACACTGCAGACATTTACCGGTGAGTGTAATAATGCACCTCCACTGCCTGCGGGAAGTTGATTGCCTCATCAATGTGGGGATTAGTTTGAGGATGCGAAACAGAAAGGCTGTGTTCTGCAATTTTGGCATCAGCTCAGTTAAACAGGCAGGAGGGGGGATTAAGGCCAGTACTCCACTGCAAGGGCACTTCTTATTGTTCTTTCATTAATTTTTTTTACAGCCTTCCTTCACACAAACATGCGTTTAAACCATATTTTCATGAAACACTTGACGTAAATTCTCATGCTGTAAGATCTGGTGAGCTTCTGTACAGACTAGACTAAACAGCAGCACCTTAGTTACCACCCACATAACTACTGTGTCAATGTGTCAGTTGTGCAGGTTTTTTTCTTTTGTTTTTTTGTTTCGGGTTTTAAACACATTTCAATCACAAGTGTGAAAGTTCCTCTCTCGGACAGTGTAACTACATGTAATTATCTCCTCTTCAGACTTCATTGCAATATTTTTCTACTTTAATTATTCACTATAAACCCTCTTAAGCAGACACAGGATTTCCTGCATTTAACTCGAATGTGAAATCGACTTTAGTAGATACAAGGGCTAGGTTCCTAATGGTTCATAATGGTGCACCTTTCAGGTTGCTGGCTTAATAAGAAATTTCAAACCCCACTCGTCCAGAAAAACGTAGATCAGTGACATCTGAGGATTTGTGTGTCTAAACACTTTTAAGTTTTCTCCTTAGTTTTGAAACTTAAATTTGAATCTCTCCTTAGCTGAGGAATTCACTAAAGGGTGTACCATCTTTCAAAAATAGCCCAAAGTTGAGGGAAAAGTAGAGGATGTGTATGTCTTTGCACTTCAGCTTGGTATAATGCTAATTACCATGCTAATGCAAGCTTAATGCTAATAGCTTTAACATCTACCATTTTAAAATATTTTCTTTATTTTTCCAATAATTACAAAAAAAAATTGATTGAAAGTTAATTCTTTTTGTTAATGACTTGATTTTTTTCTTATATGAAAGGATTGAGAAGTCCGTTTGTAAGGAAAATCTTAAGTCAACCTGCAGGTTGTGTAGGAGCAAATAATTCATTTGCTGCCTAAATAGGTAATCCAATCAAATTGGTGCATCGAATAAGCAAAGTCCCCGTCTTGGTATCAGAGACTAACCCCTAAAATGAATTACAAATATTGTCTGCACTGATTATTTCAGATTTTTTTTCTAAAATGCAAGACATTTTCTGTGGTTTTATGATACTGATTTCTTCCTGTAAAGCAAACGTATGATATGATTAACCAGCCGCATGTTAAGTGGATTCTTTACGCCCCATATCTAAATATGTGCTCCTAATTAATCAACTCTCCTTTCTCTGAGCCAGATGTCTCCCTACACACTGACCATTATTATTGCTTTGTCTTACATCAGATCCATGAAAAGCGTGCCAGCTGAATATGAATGTATTCTCAGCAGCTTGAGCTATAGGAGTGAGAAGAGAATATAGGAGCTGCTGCTTATGCCTCAAGATAAAACCACATCACATCATTAAACCTTCTCTGGTTGCTGCTTTTCCTCCAGGCCCAGAGGGACTCGGCTTCAGTATAACATCACGTGACGTTCCCATCGGGGGCTCAGCACCCATCTACGTGAAGAACATTCTGCCGCGAGGAGCTGCCATCCAAGATGGTCGCCTTAAGGCAGGAGACAGGTTGTTGGAGGTGAGTAAGTGAACATGCACTTTGATTCCAATCAACAAGTCTTAATATAAAATATGTGTTACTCTCTGAGGACTTTACAAGCTCAAATCTTTAAGACATATCTGTCAAACATTCCTGCCATCTGTTTCATTTAAAGTGTAACTAATTAATCTCAGGTAACTGGTTTGATGTGGAAATTGTGCATCCTGTTCTGAAATCAAAGAGCATGTTTTCAAACCCTTTTGCTGCAAGAACAGACCAGCTTTTGAAGTTGCGTCATTTCATATTGCAAGTCATTTGCATAAAGGATTACACTGTGCAGCTCTGAATTCAGCTTTTCTCTCATATTAAAACTTTGAACTGCTGCAGAAGTGACAAGTTAACCAGCAAAACTCGAATTAGAAAATGAACCACCGACTGCTTTGATTTAAAAAGTCTGAAGCTTTGCTGATTTTTTTTTTCTTCTGTTTTTATAAGCTGAATTAAAGAGTCCATATTAGGCTCATCTACAAGACTAATTTTATTTGTAGGCATCTTCTTGAATATGTTTACAGTTTTTGTGTAAAAGAATAGATAAATTGGAAAAAGCCTGCTTAAGCTAATGTTATGTCATGAGCTACAGATGCTTTTGCACTTCTGTGACGTTAAAGATGCAACATAACTACTATAATTGGAAAAGTAAATGAGCCATTAATCTGAGATAAGAATCAAAATTTGACTGCTGCAAATGAAAGAAACAGGTCTTACCCAAAAAAAGGCATTCATGACACATCAGATGACAACAATGGCCTACTGATTGTCCATAACAGATTAATACAGGTGTCAATTTACCAAGGTGTTGAAAATGACTTCAGAAATTCAAGGATTATTGACCAAATCTGCTGTAGATTTCAGGCCAGTACATAATCTGCAAAAACAGAGGAATTTGTTTTCTCCCAGGGCAGTGAGAAAAGAGTGATGTCATTGTACTTGTCGCAACTCGTTCTCAGCTCATCATTAGATAACAGGTCTCTCTTAAAAATTATCCATTGGGCCTCAGTGGGACCACCTGTATAGATAAATGTTAAATAATTAAGAAATATATCATCCCACAAGTATCGTGTGATTGGTCAGGAATTTGAAATGGTTTAACTGCAGCTGCAAAGATGTCATTTCTGCTTGTCCATTCATGTAAAAGGTTCAACAAAGTTGGACAGATAGTTTTGAGGAACAGGTGGCCGATGCGGTGAGGCTGTACGATAATCTACGCAACACATCATGTCAAACGTATAAAGACACGGACACCGCCCCACACAAACCCTACCTGGGGATGAGCCAGGCAGAGCTGGCCAGAACTTGGTTCTGGCCAGTCGCTGACTGTCAGCCGAGTGAGTTTGTTTTTTGGCAGAGAGACCCTCCTTGATGACGTCATCTCAGGGCGCACTCTCCTCACAATCATCACAAAATAATAACAAATGGAAATGGGCATAAATTTGCATTTTCTTTTTGCACGTTTTCACTAAATTTGCTCAAAACAATTTGAAACATTTGGATTGAAACCTGACTTCTGTAAAGACCTTTAGTTGGTTATGATATTTCATCTTTGTCAAATAAGTAAGTTTTGATGAAAACTTAATGTTCAGTTCTAGGACTTTGACTGAAATTGAATAAAACTTTGCTTTCAAAATGAACACTGATGGCAGAAAACAGGGCTCTTTGAAGTGTGCCCTGGTGATGTCATTTAGCAAAGACAGAGAATCACTGAGTTTCAGGCGGTTCAAGAGTGTTTTCTCCAAGAGGGAAAACACAAAAAGCATGATGTAACGTCTCAAAGCCTCAGGCTCAACTTGTCAAGACTTAATTTCATGCAGCTCATGCAGAGTTGAACCCAGTCCCGTGTGTCGTTTAGGTGAACGGAGTGGACCTGAATGGACGCACCCAGGAGGAGGTGGTGGCTTTGCTCAGAGCTACACCTATGGGCGGGGCAGTCGGGCTGCTGGTTCTACGCCAGGAGGATGCTTTCCTCCCCCGAGAAGTGGTACGTTTAGTTTAGTCACTCTTTATTTCTTTGTTACATCCGTACAACACTTCATCCTGCCAGTAAACATATTTAACATCATGATTCCTATACATACCCTCCTCCCACTGCATGGATTTCTTTGGATTATGGTTGTGTGCTCACACATATGAGTGTCTGTGCTTCCACGCTGTCACAAGTGTCGTTAATCCCCACAGTAAGTGCCGTGTTGTCTTCTCATTTCCCAGCTAACACAACACGCCATCCGAGCATGCAGATTGATTGTCTCGCTCTGTCGCTGCACTCCTCTCTATTATGATGCTGCGGCTAGCCTCGGAGGAAACCTGTAGAGCTCAATCTTCTCTATTTATCTCCTTCAACCTTTCCTTTCCCCTTCACTCTGTCTTCAGCCTTTCTTTGTCTGTCACCCTCCCCGACCTCGATTTTTCCTTCGTTGGGTAACCCCCCCAATCTATGCACTTTTGCCTCCCTCTCTGTGTTTAGCCTCCAAGCCGACTTGGTAGATTGATGGATTTTGGGATGAGCAGACAGATGCAGGGCAGGTAGTAGGCAGAGAATGAAGCTGGAATATCAATCAGGCAGCATCCTCACGTGCAACATTCTACAAACAGACAAAACAAATCTTAGTAAACATTGGATGCTGTTGCTGTCATTTTCTGAGCAGATGTTTCTCACGACATACATCATCAACGATTGGGGCAAACTCATGCTAATTTAGTTTATATGTTTGGTGACTGTTTTCTACCCTCAGGTTCGTCTTTTTTCATTAAATCATTTCATTCTCAATTATCTTTAGGGAAAATTATATGCATGCTGCCACCTCATACCTCTTAGATTAAGAAGCTGGCGGAGAGACAAAAAGGCAACAGAAAACTGAGACTAAACTGCTTTTCTTTTTAATGTGAAGGAAAACTGAACAGTGGAGGCTGTTGGCAAGCTTTAAATCACCATGGTGTTTACTCTGCAGCAGCAGTCAATGATTTTCTGCTATCTCCTTAGCTCCACTAGCTGGCTTTAACACACGCCTTGTTGAGTAATAATGTGAGTTATAGCACCAAACAGCCTTAAATCCCTCCTCTGCTGTCATAAAATGGTTTATTTTCATTTACCGTCAGAAGCCAACAGTGCTATCAGAGGCACAAACAACCGTGCAGTAGGAAGCAGTGTCAATCAAATGGCTGATTGGGGACAATTATCGCAGCACGGGATGCAAATGAGGCTATCGGCTGGCTGTCGCCTTGGGCAAAGATCGACCGGACGGACTGCCGCTGTGGTCAATACTCATTTTAAGATTAGAGTAGAGCCTGAAGTCCAGCTGACTCTGCCTTGTTGGTAGTTAGATAGTTGGATTTATTTGATTTGCGCTTATGAGCTGCAGAAGGTGGAGAACTCAAGGGAGATGAGGCCCAGTGCACAAAATTAGCAGCTGGGATCTGGAGCTCAAATTAGAATTCACATTTTATTATGTGTTGCAGAGCTAACAGAGAATAAACAGAGTAGGCTACAGCACATATTTATATCATAAATAGACCAACTGCATGTGTGATTAAAGCAAAAAAAGGATAAGAAAAAGAATAAAGCTGGATTTTAGGAGTTAATATTGTCTCGGCACATGAGTAAAAATGAAAAGTGGCAGTTACTTGGGTCTTTAAATGACACCTAATGCAGAGTAATGAAAACACAAAGTCAGCAGCTGCTGTATTACTGATACAGATGCCCCAACCTTAACAGATATGAAAAAAGAACCGTTAATACGCTAGATATTAGAAAGTCTGGCTTTTATCACTCATATGAAATAAAATCAGTCCCCCAAATAACATATTGAATATAAAGTTAGTCAGTGAGTTTCTGCAGTGGGTCTACTCTATTATGCAGTTGCTTATAGAGCCGTGTGGTTATGAATAAGAATCACTTTTAGTTTTACTCAGAACCAAAACGTAACAGAGATTGCTCCTTTTCTGTTTAAACTTAACTTGATGTTATTATCATGCAACCTTTTTAGACTATTAGATGGCACTCAAACACTGTCGGTGTTAATTAAAGATATGGATTATTTACTTTCACCATACATCAACTAGACATACCTTATTGGCCCAAATTTGGACAGCCTGTTTATGCCCGAGGGACAAAATGCGGCAGAAGAAATTTCATTAATGCGTCATCACAACACACATTTATGTAACGTAAAGGTCCGTACATGTATTACAATGTAGCAATTGCACAAAAACAGGCTCAGATGCACAGCAACAGGATCCTTAAACTCATGAGGATGGAGGAAGGTTTCACAGCAGCCAGAAATGTCTTTATGTATTCCTCCCTCTGTTAGAGATGCTGATCTTCTGTTCTGGTGGGATTTAGGTGAAACATAAGTGTTCACCAAGTCAGTGAAATGGAGACAAAGCTGAGATTTAGGGGCGTTCAATACTTCTACGGAGATACCCATCTGTGTCATTCCAAGTCCCCAAAAACAAGCTTTTAATAATTTTTTTAAACACAAGACAAACATGCAGTTCTCCAAAAAACCTTGCAACTATTAGCCTCCCTTGTGTTGGTTAAATGTTAAAGAAACACTACACAAATTTCCCACCTTAAAACTCTGTCATTACGACTTATTTTGATGGCACATTGACATGAATTATGTACATACCTGGAGCTGCTGTTGCCCTGCAGTGTCTTGCCGGCCAAGGCAGTGAGTGTGTGAGCGGGAGGCAGAACGGCAAAGAGATGCGACAGAATTGCGAAATTGCAGGTGCGGCTTGAAATAGCCACATTCTATGCACCTTAAATAGCATAGAATATTTTAAACTAAGCTGTTAACCAGTTTCAACCGGCTATTGAGGCTTGGTGGTCGGTCAAGAAAATCTTCAGTTTTCGCCATCCCTAGTTTGTATTTGTTACAGAACAAAGTTAAAGCACCAATGCAGCAAGGTGGCAGTAAACTGCTATAGCCTAAAGTTGCAGATGTATGTTCACAGCCTGAGTGTGTATAGATGGAAAAGCCTTAAACTATATTTATCATCCTTATTGAGTGGATGACAATGACATTAACTTTAATAAGATCGCTGTGAACATGGCTGTGATTCAAGTGGATGACCACATCATACCTGTAACAACAAACAAAAACATTGAGACCCCTGTTTTTCAGCTGTAGTAAAACAGACATAGCTGGGATCTCCTCTGTGAACAGCTTACTTTTTCAGTGTTACATTAACATGGCCATCATATCAGCCGCTCATCCAGGGCATTTTTATCTAGGAGGAGCATTTTGAATGAACTATATTTCTTATGGCAACAAGATGATGTTAATTACTGACAGTCTTGGAGGTAAACCAAAGTGACACAATAGAACTGGTGGCACAAAAAGATCCTATTGTGCTGAGGCAACATGGCCAATCATTTAAATATGATGTTTGAATCCAAGATGATGTTTTATTTCTTAACTGTGCGCTGCAGAGCATCTGCTGTCAAATCTGCCTGCTGGGGTTCATCACTTTCATATCCTGCATGCCTGTTCATTCATCACACTCCTTCAGATTATCAAGTTCCCATCCACAGCGTCTTATGTGATCAAATTTTCACTGATTCTGTAAATGAATTGTTGTTGCTTGACTGCTTTTGATTCTCCCCCCCACCCCTTCCCTTCCATCCTCTAGAATGCTGAGCCCCAGATGCAATCCCCCAGAGATTTGGTAAGACTCCACCCCAACACCAGCTTGTTAATAAACCCACTTCTAATAATAATAATAGTAAGGAAACAAAAATCACCCACCTTCTTAACAGCTCCTGCTCCTTTTTATTTTGTCCCAAACTCCCCTTTGCATGGATTATCACCCATTTGGAATAGAAAAAAAAACATTTGCTTATGCATGCATCCAGGCTCTGCTAGCTCAAAGTGCAACACACTACTCATGCATATAAGTGTTAGTGAGTAACACTAATTTTAATCTTCAGCCAAAGTTGCTCTAACAAATGACAATTTCATGGTTGATCAGTGTGGACTGTTGAGGCTGTGCAGACGTGTAATTTGCTCTATCACTCCCCTTAGAGCTGTGTTTGTCTGCAAACGTGGAAACACATGGAATTCTACTTAGCAAACGGTTTGCGAGACTCGCGGTCCACTTTATTTGGGGAAAGTGCAGACAGAGTCGTCTGTGACACCGTCTTCACAATATTTAGACTGACGTGTAGAAGTAGAACTAGTTTAAGCTTCTCGGAGTGTTGCTGCGGTCTCCGCGGCCCGAGTGTTACTTGTCGCACTTTACATTAAAAGCTTCTCCATCGAGGCCGTTGTTAAAAGCTCATCTGCTTTTACTGCTGTTATTAAAAAGCCATTCAAATTTCCATAACGCTCCATTTACATACCAAACCTGAGCTTTAATCTAATATCCGCAGACTCCTCGTCTTCACATCTGTCTTTACCTTCAGGTTACATCTGGATCAGTGAAAGTAATTGGTTGTGTTTTGCGTGGCACATTAGAAGTGTAATTGGCCGGTTAATTTGATTGGCAGGCTGCAGGTGATAGTGGAGAAACATTATGGCAGGACATTTATGATTATTGCGGCGGCAGCTGCCACATTTCACACGTGCGCACATGTTCAGACACGACGATCAGCAATGAAATAAGAGGGAGTCGTGTTGATCTGACGTCTGATCATCTGAACCTGACGGCTTCATGCTTAAATCAACAAGCTCACTTTTCTAATCAACTTGCAACAACGGTCGTGCTTAATCCGACTAGGTAGCATTTGTGTTTCGCACCATGCCCTGCATGGGGTGATTGGAGTAAAAATGCTTTTTTGAAGGATATGTTCACAAATATAAAGCAGGAAACTAGATCAATCAAACTGATTGGACAGTGAAAACTGATCACAAATCAAACTTTACTGTCAGAGAACAGATAATTTGATCCCTTCAGCTGTGCTGCAAATCGCTAAAGTGATGGTGAACTTAAAGAAACTTGACACAAAAAGTAAGGAAAAGCGTGTTTGATTATTTCTACCCCTTTAATGAAATTAATACTAACTGCTGTCGTATATCATTGGAAAGCCTGAATTGTCACCTTTACAAGGAGGTATAACTTTTCTGGGCCATCCTTCTGTGGAATAAGCAACACAGCTAAACGTTTGGGTGATGGG
>JAPMNP010721822.1:0-18787 GCA_029874935.1 Atherina boyeri | reverse complement strand
CACAAGGTCTAACTGGCAAAACACAAACAAGAACCCTCCCTTGGTGCTGCTCTAACCCTAGGTTAAGTTATCTCAGGCCCTGGCCTAGATTGATTCTTCCTTAGAAAAACTAACATAACTAAATTAAAATGTAAAACTTAATTTTTTTTATAAATTTAAAAAATGTTATTTTAATTTGATTATTTATTTTTGTTTTGTTTTAGTCTAGTCTAGTCTTTATTTTGCAATCCAGTTTTTTCAAACTTGATGCGTTTCATCACGTTTTGTATCGCGATATTTCGCCAAACGATATTTCGTCCCATGCCTTCTAAGTAGCCACACAAAAAAAAATACTTGTAGCATTAACTCATAAAGTGGTTTGACACTTAAATTGCCCATCTGAGCTTGTGAAAATGAAGGAACCATATCCACATATTTATTCTTAAATTCAAGCTAAAAGTCTACACATCAAGGTGGTAAACTGATGGAGTCCTGACTGGAACTATGAAGCTCCTTGTGAAGGTTAAAGAAAGCATCACTGGAATAATACGACAATGTGAATATAAAGAATGAAATTTATTAAATTAATCATAGTTAACTTGTCAATTTAGTCACATAAAAAATTCAGTGAGAGTTGAATGTGAAGTTCCCAAAGAAAATAACTCATCATTCACAGCAGAATAAAAGGAAAGGAGCAAAGAGCATCGAAGTTATCCCAGTAATGACTGTCAGGACTGAAATAGTTTCAACTGATTCTCATACTCTGGACAATACGAAGCTGGGAAACAAAATGAGGCTGGAAGTGAGCGACAGGTTCATATCTGAGCTGTGTGAACATCAGAAACAGCTGCTGGCAGAGAACACCTGCCTTCATTCAGGTCCGTTTCCCGGAGGCCTCAGCTCCAGCCCTGGCCGGACATCTGGACGGCCGATGAATGAAACTTCTTCAGATTTCCTCAGATTTGATCATACTGACAGATGTATGCCGACAAGTTTCTTAGGTCACTGAAGGAAGGCTTGTTCTCACTGACAGGTTGGGAAACATTGATGAACTCTACACTGAATTAACCCAGAGAGATTAACTGTAGATTTTTATTGTCTGCATTGTGACTGAGTTTAACGGTCTTAACGATGTCAATGTTAAATATTGTCATCTTAAACTCAACATTTCATTGCAGAAATTTGTGTTTTTATGTTCCACTTAACTTCAAATTAAAGCTTCCTTTGACTGCAACGTTCCTGAAATGAAGGTTTTTTGGTGTAAGAATTCATCTCTTGACTGATCTTTCTGTTGAATTGTCTCTGACTTTTTAAGTTTAATAATTATATTTTAATGAGATGTGCCTTGTTGCCAGTGAGACATTCTCTGAGCTGCATTATCGGGATCAAAGAGCTCTTCTTCTCTTTCATCGCTGCATAAAATCATTTTATTACAGAGCAGCGCTCTGAGTCGGGCTGAATGTGTATATACCGAGCTTTCAAACCCGATCATTACTGCACATCCTTTCATGGTCTGAAATGCTGAAATGTTAACGGTATTATTTGAATTTTTAGTAATTTCCACTGAACAAACATCCCTCTGCTGACTTTTACAAACCAAGCCTGCAGACTCATAATTGAGGTTCAACAAACGCTACTTTTGGCTCATTAAGGAGCTGGTTTGACTTATTAAAACTAATTTTATCATCTGTAAAGAAAAAATGAATGAATAATGTTTGATATTGTTGGCTAAAATAACAGGGAGAGGTTTGCTTTGATCAGGATGTAGGAGAACTTAATCAGTAACAAGGTTTTGGCTTCAAAATAACTCCATAGAAAAGAAGTTGATTAGGTTTAAAGAGGAGGGGAGGGGGACTAGAGCAGCAAAAACATGCACATACCCAAAGAGATCATTAAGTTAATGGATTGCTGGGGACTAAAAGCATTACATTGTTGGGGTATCTGAGACATTGGTGTATCTGTGGACAGGCGAGGCCGTGACAGAAGGTGTTAGCAGCCCCTGCATCCTCCGGTCTGCAGCTGGTATTAGCAGGCACAGAGCGCTCTGTCAACACGTATTAGTCCTCACACAAATCATCTGACCGCCATGTTTTACAGCAGGAAAATCTGAGCAACAGAAAAGTAGAAAGAAAAGGAAGTGACTTGTGTTCTTTAGATGTGATAAGGAATAAAATAATCATGACTTGAGGACAAAATCTTTAGCCCCCCCTTGAAATTTTAAGTTTTTTAACAAAGTGCTCTTATAACCATGCAAGTAATTTTCAACATAGTACTTCTAAACATACTTGTTGTCTTGAGAAAGCACAAATTATTTCCATTTTACCAATAACAGAAGCAGCATAAATAGTAAGGGACAATATTATTAGTAATTTTAAGAGTTTACATTTTTATTGAGCCACTGTTGTGCAATGAGGGGCTTTTACTATGTTATTCTCTAAAGTCATAAAATCCAGTTAAAACTGAGGGCTAACTTTAGTCAGGGTTTGAGCTGTCACTTGAGAAAGCATCAGGTCAAAAACAAAAGAAATCCGTTTAGATTTATGAAAAAGAATGGCTGATGTTCACAAAGCAGAAGAAGGGTTTATAAATGTATATATAATAAAGAGCCAGAGTGAGAGGTATCATCAAGAACGAGCCATGCAGAGGCAGGGAGAGAACTCCGGAAGGAAAACTAGTGAGAGACATGTCTCAAGACCCCAGAAATCCTGCCAAGATACAAGATAATGACTTTTAATGAATTGTAGTCTCAACTCTAGTTACTACAGCTCTGCACAGAGAGTAGTAAAACCTAAAGAACACCATCCTTACCATTAAGCACGGGAGTGGGAGTACTATGCTTTAGCGGAATCTCGTTAATTAAGAAAACAGAAAACAAGAAGATTTTGTAAAAGACAAAAGATTTGTGAAGATTTTGAAGGAAAACCTAAGCAGTCAGCAGCTACACTGGGTCAGGGTTTCAAAGCCAGTGAAAACCTGTGGGGTGAGCTGAAGATGAAGGAAGACTGGGAAAACTACAATAAACTATTGCAAGATGTTATCCAGCAAAAATGATACACAAATAACTGTTAGCATGGGGGTAAGAATTTTGGCCTTAGTAGTTTTAGTTTTTTTGTATAATAATTTAAATTTCTGTGTTTAAAATAGAATAATGTATGCATCCAAAATAAAACTAAGATGTTGAATCAAATTGTTTAACAGCATTTGTTATGCAGTTATCAGATTCTGAGGGCTTGAACCTGGATGGGAGCTCAGCAGATGTTAATGGCGCTGGCAGTAAGATCTCCAAACACCAACAACCCAGCTCACACATCAAAAGGCTGTACGGTGTGTTTGTTTTAGTCGTCCCGTTAGATCTTCAGCGTTACGTTACTATCCGGTGACAAGCACGGGGATCTGTCAGCTGCACGCGTACTAACTCTGAGGTTGGGGAGCATCATTACGGACTAAACACAA
This sequence comes from Atherina boyeri, assembly GCA_029874935.1. Taxonomy (NCBI): domain Eukaryota; kingdom Metazoa; phylum Chordata; class Actinopteri; order Atheriniformes; family Atherinidae; genus Atherina; species Atherina boyeri. The sequence continues at coordinate 15,355 of JAPMNP010721822.1, read as the reverse complement.
CTTAAACAAAACACAGGCTCTCTGGTGCCCTACAGTCTGCCCAGCTGAGGCTCTGGAACAACTGAGGGGGGGGGTCTTAGTGAGAGGGAGAAGCAACCTCACAGAAACTTAAAACTGGGACTAAATTTCCATTGTTAGTTCTACATCTTCAAAGATTGCAACGTTCCTTTAGATCTGAGGCATTATGAAACTTAGATTAAGTTTTTAAATATATCAAAAAATATATATTTGTAAAAATCAAATTGAAGCTGTTAGAATTTGTGGAACAATTTAAATATTTAAGTTTATGGGAGTTTCAGCATCCCCAGATTCAGATCCATTATGTGTTGTTACAGTATGTTATGTTATTATGTAAAGCAGGCTGCAGGGTGCAAAAGCAACAGTCCTGCTTTTAAGATGCATAAACATCAAATTGTTGGGATTTATTGTAAGGAAATGACATTAAGTTAAAGGTATAAGCTGCAAATGGGGAGGAGGGATTGTTCAGATGAAAGTGTGACCTGCTGAGTCCTGCAACCACTGAATCTCTGCTGCCTCCTTTATCAGCTTGTAAAGGCTGTGATGGCTCTGACTGACCGCCTCGCACTGATAAGATAAAGCTGGTTAAACCGAGAGGAGAAAAAACCCACTGACCACAAACAAAAAAATAAATTTCTCCGAAAAATACAAAACCTACCAAATCCTTTTTGTTTCTGTTATTATGCAGTGTTACAACAGACTAAACCTGACACCATTGTGGAGCTCATAAGCGCTTTATTGTAATAAGTACTTGATGCGTAAAATGGTGTTAGGCTGAGAACTGCGCAATGTGGCAGGTGACTTTAAACTACCCAGCTCTGTGATCAGAGGGAGGAAAGAGGGAGAAATAAAAGCATCTTAAATCATTTCAGTGTCATTTTATTGTACGAATATAAAGAATAAATAAAGCATTTCCTTTATTTACAGGATAAAAAGTCACTGATACATGTCTGTATCCATAATTAATGTTCAACTCTGAGGTCGATCTGCTTCATCCAGATATGGAAACAGTAACTCCTTACGTGGCTCTGTGCGCCACAGGCTCCATAAATACAAAATATATAACCAATATTCTCCACAAATAAAAAGTAGACTCTGGTTACAAATAATACTGACTTTGTACAAGGAGTTTTATAGATATTCATAAAAAGAAACTGCATGGCAACGCATATACAGAAAATACATTCCTACACTCCGTAGTGCACGTGGAAAAAATAATTATAAAAATACTGAGCTTATAATTTAAGTTGAGAGAATAATCTTTTAACTTGAGCAGGAACATTTGCAGTCTGTGATGACCGGATACTGCACCGGGATCCAGGCGCATTTCAGTCCTCCTTTCCTCTGGACGCATCTCCATCTCAGAATGGTCAGGTGAGTAGAGTTCGCGGGTTTACACACCATCCCCTCCGGCACCGAGCACGACCTTTTGCTGAGGCAGCTGCCTGCGCGCACAAACCGCGGCCAGAACCTGTTCCCCAGATCGGTCCAGGTGTACGCCACCGGACAGAAGGAGTATGCCCACAGCCACTGCTGCAGCCGCCGCTTCAGTTTCTTGCTGGGCTTGTGCTTCTTGCCGAACTGGATATCGAAATCCACCGCGCGGATCTCCTTGGGCAGAATTCCGGCCGCCTTTTGGCTTTCAAAGTCCTCGAACTCGTCGTTGCCCGCGTATTTGTCCTCCACGGGCGGTAGCACGGACAAAAAGCGACTGTCAAAGTCTCCCAAGATGCTTTTCAGCTCAGTCTCGTTAAGGTCCCGCTCCTTGGGGTCAAAGACCGGATCCGGGTCCTCTTTTAATTCCACTAGTGGCAGGCTGTCGCTCGGGATGGGCCGGAGAAGGTAGTAGTGCTGACAAATCCCTCTGTCCATCAGAAGTCCGAGAGACAGCATCAGCAGATAGACGGCTGCGCCTTGATGAGACTGATCCATGTCAGACGGCGAGATCAGTGCGCGCACACACGAGTTTTGGAGGCCACTTTCTTGTGCGCAATTACGCGTGAGCCAGATCTCAAGTTTCCCCTCAAAATTCAGTTTCCCATCATAAAAAAATCCCGCAGCAGAGATGAAAGATTCGTCCTCAGCAGCATCAGAGGGACCGACTTCTGCTTATCATGCGCGTGACAAAGATCAGCTGTCTCCTTGTGTTCCGTGCGCGAGGGCTCGGCATGATGCTCCAGTAGTCTCCTTTGCAGGGAAAAGCGCTGAGCGCAAGCCTCGACCTCAGTTTTATCCTCCACGCGCAGCGTGATGTAATTCGTGTGCCCCTCTTTCAATGTGGGTTTGTTGTCTCGGAGGAGATCCCCAATACCTCCTTCTTCCACGCAGTGGGAGGGGAGGGGGGCGCAGAGAGGAGACGCCCCCTGTTGGTTTTCCAGTCTACATTAAATCAGTCTTTCATTCTTCAGGGTGTTGGTCAGACTGAGTGAATCCTGCTGGGAGTCTCTGCAGGACCAAATACTACTCGATTAAACGCACCAGACTAAACGTGTTCATTTATTTATGAGCAACTAAGATGCATTCCTGCGTCACATGAATATTTTCACTTTCTGATGCCAAAAGCTAACAACTAGCCAAAACTGCATGGAAATAAACTAATGGTTTTCTCTTTAACAGCTGCAACATTCATATACATGGAAATTAATCACAAACTGTGCAAAAATTGTTTAAACTTAACTTAAATTAACCCAAACACCCTGTTTTCCCTCAAGAAGCAGAAACTGGCTTTTATAGAACAAAAAGCTTATATAAACCTTCAAAATTCTGTTCTTAAGAAATAAAAAATGTTAAAATATGCCTCAGTTTCTAACTTGATGGACTGAAATAACATTTCTTTTTATATCATATATATTAGCAGATCTCTTTATCTTACATCTGATGGTTCCTTGAGAGCAACAGGTCATAACTGATATATATGATAGAAAACAGTATGTTGTCAATCAGACCAACTTCACTCGACATTTTGTGGTTTGACGCTGCAAAAAGAAAAACAAACACCAGTCTTTGTGGCGAACTGTAATTCTTAACTGTGTGGAATAAAAAAACCTGGGGGGGAAAGAAACTAAATACTGGATTAAACAGTTTTGGTATAATTTCTTCACAAGAAAAAGGCCCCAAGTGGTCCTATAAATGATATTCTGCACCAGTAAAATAAAAATCAAATCACCCTTTTATACTCGATTGAATAAAAACATGATTAACTGTCTGATCACGCGATTAAACAGCCTGCTAACTACTCTCTGCAATGCATTTACTGCTCATGTCCAACTCAAGTGGGACAATATTTCTGCCTGTAACGTGGCCACAGCGCCTCTCAATAAAGCTGGCCAAATTAACTCCCAAATAAACAACGCTCTCTAAGCTGCAGCCATGGAAAGTATCACAATTTGCGAACCTGTCTAAAGCCGAGCTCAGAGAATCATTCTTTGAAAAAATAATTTAATGGAAGAACTTAGCCAGCTGCTACATCAGCCATAAACCATCTGCTTAAGATAAATGCATCTCTGTTTCATTTTGAATGAGCTAATTCACACAAGCGCTTGAGCACACGACTCATTTAGTTTATGGTCAGCTGATGCTGAAAAGTCTGGAAAATGTCACGCTTATATTTTTCATCTGACCAGGACGTATCATAAACCATCGCTCCTGAGAAGGCTTGACAGATAGGCTCAATCCAGCGCATTCACACCAGGGACGGTGCATGCAGAGTAAACAACTCGCACAAACAAACCTTGGTGCCGAGCATTCGATAGCAAGAAATACCTGATTTTAACCCAAATTGCAATTTCAAAAACTTCAGCTTAACCACTTATTTTCTTTATATCATGATGAACCACTTCATATCACACTTAAGGGAGCTTTAAACCAAAATTGGCATGTTAGTTTTCTTACAAACTAATATTTAACACACTGGAAAATTTCATTTCTGATGTGGCTGCAAGGGAGAAGTCCAAATATGGTTCTCATTAAATGTCATCAGGATTGCCAGGCTCATTTAATGCAGAGTTGTTTTGGTTTCTTCTAATCCCTTCCTACTGTTTAACCACAGGAACATTCTGATAGTGAAATATTCCTCCTTAAAAAGTCAGGCTACTTGAGACAGACGCCTGCTTAATTGAGGAGGTTTTTTTAACCTTTAAGTTAACCAAACACAGTTCTCTGGCTAATAAATCGCTCGATGTAATGACCTCTCTTTTAAAAACGCCGGGTCTGGTTCCTGAAGACTTTTAAACCTGCGCTTTAGGATATACATCCAAAATTAATCTCTGTGTTTGAGCTGTGCGCAGGTCATTGTGGCCTTCCCTGCTGATTTCTCATTTAGTGAGGAAAAGCAGACTTCTGTCTTGGCAGCCATCTTCACCAAGAAAAGTCACGCTCAGGTAGAAACACAACAGAGAGACCTTGAAGATTCAGGTTGCTTTCATGCATGCTGCAGAAAACCACAAAAATGTGAGAAACGTTTTTTTTTTTTTGAAAAAATTTATTCTATCAGACTTGTGAGGCTCCATGTTCTGCTGTCAGCACTCGGTGCAGCCTTGGTGTCATTCAGAAAACGCTGCATCTCCCTCGGCGAGTTGTTTCACACCTCGTGCTGACTGAGCCCACACCACCAAGCTGAATACACACAGACACAAAGTGGGTGCCACTCTGTTTACTCTGGCACTTGGGAGGTGTGCAAATTGCTAGTTTGTTTAGCACTTTTTTCCATTCCTCTGCAATCCAAAGGCACACAATCGCAATAATCACTCCCGCTGTGAGCTTAATTAAAACTAATTGCTACTTGTGACCGCGAGCCATGAGTCAGATGACAGATTGTCTTCTCCCCTGTCACACTCTTCTCATCCTATTTAAAGCCTGAAGCTGCCTCACTTTCTCAATTCTGCAACATTTTCTTGTTCATTTACACATCAAAGAGGTGAGAAAATCTCGATGGACAGTATCTAAATAACAAAATATGCAGTAACAGGCAACACGAATGACCCTAAAGAAGATACATTTCAAGCATAATGACATTATTTATGTCGTCCATGGTTTCTTTTTAAAGACAGAAAATGAGGCCAAAATTAAAGGTTTTTCTCTCCCACAAGAGATAAAATTGTTCAAACAGATGAAACCAGCTGTCGAAGAAAACACCACCTTTTCTGTGGATCCTGATCGTTCTGCTGGAGGGAGTTTATTCTCATGACACAGGTCTGCATTCATCAAATCAGAGCATTTTGATCCAAAATTATAGATCCCAGATTCAGGAGAATAGGTAGCTCGACCACTTTCAGAGCAGGATAGTCTGATGATGAGTAGCGTTTTCACTCTGTATCAGTTCTTTAAAGTAGCACTACTGACTTGGGCAGATTTTCTCACTGAGGCACCCCAACAACGGCTGACTCAGCATTCATGTTGGTACCTGTCTCTTCTCTGAGCTCTCTCCAGCCAGTAAAAGTCAGTCTGATGTTGATTCTTGTCTAATGTCTTGCTCTTTTCCTCTCTTCTTCTAATAATGTTCTCTTACTTTTCTTGCTTAATCATTCGGAGCCTGTGCTCAGACTCAAGCTCCAGGAATATACATAATAAATGTCACAGTGCCATCAAAACAAGTCAGACAGAGTTCTAAGGTCAGAAAATTACATAGTGCTACTTTAAAAGACAACCTCTGTATCTTTGCAGACATTTGCCCTCTACTGCCCCCTAAAGTTTTGAGATGTAACGCCACTGTCGTCAGACCAAATCTCCGTCTGGGTGCTGTTGATTCCCATACACCTGAAACGGCCGGCAGATAAACCACCAGAAGCAGTGATGCTGAGATCATTTTACGATTGTGGTCGCAACAACTTTTGAGAATGGAGGCAATGATTCTCAGAGTGGCTTCAACAGTGGTCGAAGCCACTCCAAATTGTGGCAGTCAGTCAGAACGGCTGCACAGCGGCTCCGTCCGTTTTCAGAATGGTTCATAGTGTTTGCCACCGCTTTGAGAATAGTAAATACACATTGCTGCATGTTTCAGAATGCTTTATAAAACATGCTACCATGTTCAGGACGTTGTGACCAGTCCGGCAGTGACTGCAACCACTCAGAGTACATGGAGAATGAGAACATCATTTGTGAGCAACATAATTTACGTTTTCTTTAAGTTTCCTTCTTGGATAAAGTTATGGTGATGAATAAGTCTGCGTTATGTGTATTTCCCTTCAGCAATGACTGATTCTGCATCCGTTCTTTCTCTGAGCTCTCGCCAGCGAGTAAAGGCCAGTGCTATGTTGACTCTTGTCTCTCATTCTTTCACTTCCTCTCTTTCTTTTCCTTGATTCTTCCCATAATGTATTCTTGGGTTTCTTTGCTGGATCAGTCTTGGCACGCGTCCCCCTCCCCACTGGTGTGTTTATATCATTGACTGTATGGTTTATATCAATTTGCTACAGTGTGACGTAGCACCGTAAAGCGATATTGAGCTGCAACACCAGGTGGCGTCCCGGATGAACAAGTTGTTTTTCAGCTTTGCAACGCCACTCAGCAGTGGCAGCTCCGGAAATGTACCCAATGAATGTTGGTGTGCCACTAAAACGAGTCAGAAACGCAAATTTTTAAGGTTGAAAAGTTACGGAGTATGCCTTTAAAGGGATACCTTGTGTTCGTCCAGGAAAAGGCTTTGAGATATTTTAGGTTATCTTGGATGAAAAGCTCTTCTGAAGTCTGTCCACATATTTTCTCTCATATCTATGTTGACTCAGGACTATGACTCAGGGTCCAGCTTGTTCATCTGGAAGAAGCCTTGAAACTTCTTGAATCACCCTCCAAAGTTTGGATCTAGCAGCTACAGCTTGATTTAAGGTGTGAATCATCAATCCCAGCCCCTGTTCACAGAGCAGCTTCACTTCTACTTCTTTACTGATGCAACAGACTGATGTTCACTTGTGACCCAGGTTTATGTTTTTGAGTCACATTAAGACTGAATACGAGAAGATGAATAACTACCATAACTGAGGGCGAAAAAAACGGTGTTTGAACTTCAAGTCGTGTTCACCATGTCTTAGTGATGGGGACGAGACCGCCTATGCCGAGGCCGAGTCGAGACCAAGTCCGTAGGTTTTCAAATACAGTTGACTACGAGTCAAGACCGAGTCTTTGAAGGGTCGAGTCCGAGACGAGACAGAGTAAGCAAAAAATGGTCCGAGACGGACTCGAGTACTACAACTCTACCATGTATACATGACTAAATGCATTGAGTTGCCATCTGATTGGCTAATTAGATTTTAGTGTCAACACGCAATAAACAGGTGGAGCTGATGAAGAGGCCGGTGAGTTTTCAAATCTGTTGTGGAGTCCAAACTTCTGAGTAATACTCATTTACATTTTCTACTCACAGATCGTACAAAACAAATCAGATTCCCTTGACTGCTAGAAAGACTGCATCACCTTTAATTTCACGCTTTTTTTTTATTTAACCCTCTTAAAGTCAACTGTAAAATATTTAAATTTACCCTCTCTTTCTGTCCATAAAGCATCATCCTCACACATTGCTGGTTAAATATCTGTAGCATTTAACCGGTACTATAATTAGAGCATTTAGCTAATTTTTCCCACAGGGAGCAGAGTTAGTGAAAAAAAGAACGAACCCAAAGCCTTATGTGAGTTTGTTTTCCTTCCATTCCCCCATGAAGTTTTTACAGACAAAATTCTGCCTACAAACAAAGTTGTTAAACTGAAACTCAGAGCAAAACACTGCATTTCTCAAACAACTGGAGTTTTATTTGAACAGACACATGACACAAAGTCAAGTTAAACTGAATCGTAAACTGAAATAAAGGTACATAAAGAACGCTCGTTTGTTTTTTTCTCGTTTTTTTTAGGCTTAAGTGTTTATGTCTAGTCTTGTTTTCTGGATGAAAAGGTATTGGGTGTTACAAACTAATCCAACGGGTCAGGTAGTGGCAGCCTAACAAGTATTTTTATGTTTAGCTTGTAACTGCTGAACTGTAGCTTTGTTTAACTTCTTCACCTCCGAGTCTTTGGCTCATTGTGCACACCTATTTTTTCTTTCAGCTCAACAACTTCTCCTGTCTTCTGAATTCAGTTGAAACAACCATTCTGGTTAAACTTCACCCAAAATGAATTTCACTCAGTAAATATGGACTTCCTGTGCCAGACTTTTGAAGCCAAGGAATGGCTTCACAATGGAAACAAACAGAAAGGGAAGTCAAAGGCAGAGATTAGCTCAACTTGCACCTGAAATAAACATGTTTTCATCCAACCAAATGTAAATCTGGTAGATTCCTTTGAAGCTTGAATCTTGTTTACCTGTTATGTTGTGATCGTTGCAGCAGAAGATAAAGTGTTGGCTGCTGATACAGCATAAAAATCCACAGTGAGGACCGCTGATCAGCACTCACACTCATTGATCTGATCCCCAAAAGCTACAATAAAATCATTTTGAAATTAGAAATAATTTATCGCTGAGCCTCAACTGAACCACCGACTCATCCGATCTCTATCCACAAGTTGCAGTTGTCATGCAGACAAGCACCTCTCTCATATCAATAACTTTCCCATACATAAGGAGCAGCTCCTGCTTATTTGACCTGATTTGTTCACCTGATTGTTAAAGGGAACGGCCAGGTTCAGCGATAGGCTACCGCTGACTCAAACACCCATTTATCTCAGATCTGGATCATTGGTCTGCAACCTCAAATATTTTTCTTCTTAGCAAACATTTACTTAAAATCTTGTCGTGTGAACCGAGCAGACCCAGATAAGATTAGCTAGAACTTTTGCAATCCAATGTCAAGAAATCAAAGCTGTTTACCTGCAGGATAAACTGAATAAAGCTGTCAAAAACCAAATCAATAGGGGATATAGGAAATATACAGACGAAATAGAGAGGAAAAGATTGGAAAATTCAAAGTATTTCTTCCAAATTTTCTGATGAGAAATGTGACATTGTTGGCTAACAACAAAAAAAAAAGGGCACAGAAGGAATATTTGGTTCACCGCTGTGACAAGGCACCTGCACGCCCAAAATCGGTTCTAATATTGTATGAGTAATAAACTTGTTGTTTAAGTATGAATTTAAAAAAAGAACATGCTGATTTCACAGATTAATCTATTTGCTGTAATATATTCATTTTGACAGCCCTAAGATTATTTGATACATATATTTTTTTTTCACTATGATCTAGCTGCCCCCTGAAATAATCTTGCGGCCCCGATTAGGGTCCCGACCCCCAGGTTTGAGAACCACTGCTCTACACAACAGAGTGAAGAAACAACACAGTGTGTTCAGGCAGAGGCTTCTTCAACAAGCTGCAAGACTTTGAGAAAGATACTAGAGGTCATTCCTGCAAACAGCCATCACTAATCAGATGAATGTTATTTATTTCTTTAAAAAAAAGACAAGAAAAAAATAAACACTTTATCACAATTAACTCTTTGAAATTTTCATTTTACTTACAGGGGGATGACTGTTTTTTTCACTGGGCGTGACGGGGACTAACACTGTTGGCGTTTGATATCCGACCATCGAGACAAAGGGATTAACTAATGAACATAAAAACTATGGTGCAGTAAAACACCGTTTCATCAACTTTAACCTCTGTGTGTCCTGTCCTTTAAATAGATTTAGTACTTAAAGGAGTGCAGATACATACACGTTAAAGGGGTTTTACGTTAAGAGGGGAGATGTTCTCTGAAGAAATCACGGAGCCACAAATGAGAATAGTGTGGACTGAAACTGTCTCGTGGATAGGGGCCGAGGTATGGGGCAATGTTTCAGTCTGAGGGGAATAGAGCAGTACAGAAAGAGCTCAAGCCTGTATGAGTGAGTTTAAATAACTGGCTGCCGACAGAAATCAGCCCTGATGAAAGATTAGCTGCACTGCAATGACCTGATAGACCAGCACGGCTGTAGATAAAGTGAACGATAGGTGTTGATCTGTGTCACATTCAGCCAAGACACAACCGAGAGACAGATGCAACACGGTCAGAGGAGGAGAAGTGGTCATTATTCACAGCCACCGAGTCAGAGACTTCTCTACAATTCTTTTTCCTGTGACCTGAGTTATGGCCACTTGCAGGTATAAAAAGCATCTAGAGCCGCTTTAAGCCAACACATCGGTCTAACCCTGGAGTGGACACAAGCATGTGGGCACAAACCACCACCATGAACTCTCAGTGTCGGGCTGGCTTAAAGGAGAATCCAAGCCAGCAGTTTCAGATGAGCCTCTCCTTTACAGGAATCTGAGTAAATACTCATACTCTTGATGGATGATGCTGTACTCCATCAACCTGCCGTGTAATATAAATGAAGCCTGACGACCCAGCAGGCGTCCTCTGTGGACGGCGGGGGCTTTTAAGCGAGGCGTTGATCTCCTCGCTGTGATCTGGCTGGATTTCCACAGATCCTCCTGTGAATGAGTGAACAGGCCTGGAGTCAGAGCGCAGCACTGGCGTTGGTGCAGTGGGGGGGTGACGGGAGGCTGCTGCGGTGTCTCCAGCCTCTACTACACAGACGGCTGTTTGTGCCAACACAACCTCCACCTCCCCACTAACCCCAGCTTGGTCTCAAACTCTCAGCTCCTAATTCACACTTCATAAATCAAGACGACCTGTCCCCCATGCAAATTCATCTTGCTCTGTGCTGGATAATAGTGGCACTATTGTTCCCGGCACGAGGATTCCTCTCGGAGACAGACCGTCATTGACGATGCACAGCCTCCATAGCTGCTCCAGCTCCTGCTTGTCCCGCACGGAGACGCCGAGGCCTGCATCTGCAGTCATCCTCGTCCAGCAAAGTCTGCTCGGTTATATTTTCAACTCTTCTGGCAGGTAACGCAGTTCCAAAAATAAGAACACTAATTGACCAGTGTTTATTTCTGTGTGGGAGAAATAAGTGTTTTTAGCAGGTTGTTTGTGGCGCGATGGTTTAACAGTCGGGACTCTCTGGGAGGTACGGCTCAGTCCACTGAATGGAAAAAGAACCGACTCTCCCTTATTTTTAATAAATAAGGTCTTTTATACGAAAATTGGTACTACAGTATAGTTGTGTGTAAGGCTGGCAGGGCAGCGTGTGACATCATGAGTGTTGACTCAAGAGCAGATGAGTGATGCACACTGAGCTTTTTGCCTCCTCTCAAACTGGTATTTAGTGGCACACAAACAGCAGTAAAGCCTCACTCCGCTCCTGTCTGTCTCCCTGCAGTTTGAGGAGGGGGTGCGCTGGTAATGAAGCAAGTGTTTCTATGCGTTGTGAGGGGGCTGTCAGCTCCACACACAGCAGACCTCTGTCACCTGTTGCCACCAGCGGGAGGCTCAGGCGACGGGCGTGGAGCCAAGCCTGGCGGCCAGTAGCGGGACCCTGGCTCCACCTATAGACAGTTCGGCAGGGTGATTTACTCTGCCTCCATGCAGAAGTGTCTACAGTAGCGTTGGCACGAGACTCGACCAACGCCTGAGTTAGTGCCCCATTGAAATCTATCATTGCATGTGCACATTTTGGAGTTAAAGTTTGTTTCATTGTTTCTGGAGGCTGTTTAGAAGGAAATACTGAAAACACAAGTAGTAGAACAGGGTCATGTNATTTGCCATCTGCCATGACTTCCTTGATCTGCCTCCAATTAAAGTTTTTGGCATTTTCAGTGTTACTCCAGGGCAACAAACAACAATGAGCGGCTTAATCATGAAAAGGTTAGAGTGACATTTGAGTTAAAAAGCTAAAACTGCTGAGAGAAAAGTTTAGGTTCTGAACATTTTCCTTCCTCGGCATCCAAGTTAATGTGTAAACCAAGGCTTTTTTTAAATTTACTGAAACTAGTGCAGTGCTTGCGTAAAACACAACTACAGTTTGCATGTTTGGGTTTATGAGTTTGATGTCATGCAACGTGCAAACAGCTCGGAGTGAAAATAGAGAAATTAGTTGAATAAAAATTTGGACAAATTGTGCTCCGACTGTTAAAAGCAATATGTTTTCTGATTTGGGGAATAAATATTGCTGTTAAATTACTCAAAGATTCAGTTTAATGAATTTAATTACCTGCATGTTGCTGGTGGCTAAACAAACACAGACCAGACAAGCCAGCTGCCCGGATCCTTTTATATGTTCATCCTCACAGAAGCGTCACCACTGCAAACATTGCTGCTTGTAATAAGGCCACAAAACATGTCTACATGTCGGTGTTATGCACAAAAAAACCTGCTTCAGCTTCAATAAATGTTTCTCGACTAGACTGTAGACATGACTAGTTCTGCTTTTGTGCAAGTTACCAGCACACACACCTACACTTGCAGCTTTAATCAATAATCCTGAACTTCACAAGATTAAAAAATCAAGTCATCTTCGTAAGATTCACAGAAATCTCTCATTACATTTTCTAAAATCAAGCAGAATTTAGGCTTGAAACTAGCGAAGTACTACATTTCAGAATTAATCACGGTATGAAGAACCATGATTGATTAATTGTAAAAGATGTCTTATGTCTGAACCATATCAGATCAACACAACTTGCACACATCCCCTTACATGCACGTATTGCCCCTTGGGTTGCTTTGTTTTTGTTGCGTTTGAGTAGCATAAAAGGCGTGTACGAGTGTGAAAGTATACCAGAGAGTTACTCCCTCCAAACAAACAGATTAAGTCATCCATGTCAGATTTCTTTGGATATAGAAAAGAAATAACCAAGATGTTTGTTGTTGTGGAAGACGGCTCGCCAGCCTGTAGAGCACGGCATAAAAAGTTGCAGAGGAAGGAGGAAATATATCCAATATGTTTCACCGCCTGCAGGATAAACACCAGCTTTTTATGCTTAAGTAAAGGTAATTGTTCAGGAACTCGGTTCAGTTACATGAATGTTTATCTAACAACACTGAAATTAAATGCTATCATGCTAAATGTCATTTCATAATTGTATTCAACTGTGGCTGGGTTTACGGCACAACATGACGATTTCAGCGTCATTCAATAAACGTTACATTATATGGATGAGGAAAACTAACTTCTTTTGACAGATTGTTTTGCTGTTCAAATATTCAACCCGGTGTGAGGTTGATGCCTTTTCTGACATCCATGTGTCTGTAGGAAAAACATTTGAATTTTAGATATCCGTTTTTTTTTCTTTTACTTTCACTACTGTTTGTCGACAAGACATGTTTAAACTGTCATCAAATAAATTTGGGATGTTTGTTAGGGCTGGCAAATTAACACATTAATACAAAGAGATTCATCTGTGGAATTAATACATGAATTTTTCAACACATTGATGCATAGACAAAAACATTATTACTCATACCATAAAAATCAAAACTAACATTAAATGGGCCCTGTCCAGTAATGGACCTTTTTTGTTAACAAAGCAGAGGGAATTTAGTTGGAATAAGACTTTTGAAATCCTTCACTCTGTTTGAGACATATATTTTTATGTTGGCATCAAAATACAGAAATAAACTAAACTGACAGACTGATAGTGTTGTAATGCATAATAATTATAAAAATTGCAATAAATCCGGTTTATTTTACTGACAACAATCCTACCAAGAAAATCTATAATCATGGCAGCCCTACTTGAGACACAAAGTTTCCTTTTTTACTGTACCAACTGATGCTTGGAAATGAAGAAAAGTCACACAGAGGGGCATTTTCTATAGCAGTCTAGCAGAGCTGCAGTCATGGCACCACTTACATTATTTAAAAATTACACACTTTGTGTACTTCATGAAAAATTAGACGCAACAGTCCCTTCTGCCCACAACTGACAGCTACTCTGATTTGTCAACAAACTAAAAAACTAAATGGGTAGAAGCCACATGATGTTTTTCAGGTGAGCTGTCTGGCTTCAGCTGAAAAAGGAAACAGTGCTGCAGTGGTTCACAGTAAAATGAAGACTGACAGCAAGAGGAATGGGACTTGAGCTGGAAAGCGGGGGTTTGGGGTCTCGCCAGCAGCTGCAGTAGCAGTCAGCGCTGCTGTGGAAAGGGTTAACGCGAGACAGTAAAGTGAATCCAGATGTGCTGTTATTATTAATATCTGTGGCTGATGAATGGGAAGGTAAAATTACAGGCGCCAGCCAGGGAGGCCCCGTGTGTTGCCCTGCCACCCAGGAGCTTCCCTGGCTCACCCCTGCAGCTCCCACAGCAGCAGATCGAGCCAAGACCGTCGGTGGGGCGAGAGTGCCGGTGTGACTTTAACATATTAAAAAAAGAAAGAAAAGCTGGGCAGAGTGATGGGCGTTAGACATGTGAATTCAAAACTCAACTTCATCTCAGTCACTCTCAGTGCCCCTTCGAGTCAGAATGAGGGATATGATTTCATTCCAGGATTTGACCAAACATGGCAACATGGTGATACTTTTGGACTGAAGTTCAGTCTTAAACCACTTTCACATCACAAAAAAGCATCCCTTGTTCAGAATAGATACCACAATTAAAAGTTTATGTCTTTAATATGAAAAAAATTAATGTGGGAGAAATGTTTTACATTGTCACATGGCATATTTTACTTTTCCATTTACCAATAAATACCACATTCATCAAGTACAACAATTCCAAAAAAGTTTCGGATGTTGTGTAAAATGTGAATAAAAATAGAATGTGACTATCAGTAAATCTCATGAAGCCAAATTGTATTCCCGATAGAACATAAACATCATATCAGATGTTTAAACTGAGACATTTACCATGTCATGGAAACAATGAGCTCATTTTTAATCTAATGGCAGCAAAGCATCTGTAAAAAATTGGAAAAGGGGCAACAAAAGGCTGGAAAATTAATTTGTACAATTCAAGAATCACTGAAGGAGCATTTGGAAACTAATTAGGTGAATTGGCAACAGGTCAGTAACATGTTTGCGTAAAAAAAAAAAAGAGTATTTCAGAGATGCAGAATCTCTCAGATGTAAAGATGGACAGAGGCTCATCAATCTGAGACGAACTGGGTCTAAAAATTGTGGAATAATTTCAGAAAAATATTCCTCAAAGTAAAGACTCGATACTACCATCTACAAAAGGGGTGGGAGTAATAAATTCATGTAAGAATTGCAATTCTTTGTTTAACAATTTCTTAATAATTTTTTTTATTTAAGATTTTTGTTTTTCTTTTATTTATGCACTCCAGGCTTTGAAAAGAGAGTTTAAGTTAATTTTAATATGAAGTATATTAAAGTATGTAGCAGTTACTTTTGAAAGTCTGTATTTTTCATTCATTCTGTTAAAAAACTTCAAGATTTGTTAAGTATAACATTCAGAAAATTATACATCTTTTCAATTCTATTTTTTATATCTCTTTTATTATGGAGCTATATATGTTTTTTTATTAAATGAAAGAAAAAAAACGATCTCAGAGGGAAAACCATTTTGAAAACAA
>JAPMNP010721776.1:0-14420 GCA_029874935.1 Atherina boyeri | reverse complement strand
TTGGTGTTGGTATTTAGGTCCATAGCAATGACTGCATAAATGAGCTGAGAAATTCCACAAGGGGTATCGATATTAGATACTAATACTTCCAGTAATTATGTAAAATAAATATTGGATAAAAGGGCAGTAGAGTTGTTGCAGTGATGCACATAATAATACTACTACTAGTAATAATGATAATAATAATAATAATAATGATAATAATGATAATAATAATAATAATAAAATCAATAACAAAAACAACAACAACAACAACAACAACAACAATAATAATAATAATAATAATAATAATAATAATCATAATAATAATAATAATGTAAAAATAATAATGCTAATAATTATGTGGCAACATGTGCATCCCTGTAGAAAAATGAGAAAATATGTGTGGGTCCATGGTATACTTATTAGGGTTTTACCTCTCCTTCATTTGTCCATGTAAATGATTGGGCAAAGCAAGGGAAGTTTATTTGTATAGCACATTTCATGTACAAGCCAATTCAAAGTGCTTCACATAAAACATAAAAGGCATTATAGGTGGATGCAAAAGAGGCATTAACAAGTACAAAAAACATTGCACTATAAAATAATGTAAAATAACAAAATTGAATAAAAATGAATGAAATCAAGCACCAGTCTAGAAAAGTTAAAATAATCTGTGCAGATTTCATGCATAGGTGTGTGGGAAAATAAGTGTTTTTAACCTGGATTTAAAAGTATCTACATTTGGTTCCACTTGTTTGCCGTATAATTGCTAAATGCTTCTTCTACATGTGAAGTCTGGACACTGGTCTGGACTAGCAGACCTGAGTCCTTGGATCTAAGAGCCCTGCAAGGTTCATATTCTCTGAACACATCACAGATGTATTCTGGGCCTAAACCATTCTGGGATTTGTTGACAGTATGGTAAGATTTTAAGATCTATTCTGTGACTGACTAGAAGCCAGTGTAAAGATTTTAAAACTGGTGTGATGAGTTCATATCTCTTAGTCCTGGCTAAAACTCTAGCAGGAGCATTTTGGATGAGCTGCAGCTGTTTAATGTTCTCTTGGGAAATCCTGTTAAAAGACCATTACAGTAATCCAGTTTACGTGATATAAAATCCAAAATCCTTCTTTGGTTTGCTGAAGAGGCCAGCTGCAGAAAAAACCCTACACTGCCTGGCCCTAAAAAAAGTCGCCACCCAAAAAAAAGGGTCACACTAATAATATTCATTATCATACTAAAAATTAATTGGACCGCTTTTAGCTTTGTGACACACATTCACTTTGGCATTGTTTGGATAAGCTTCTGCAATGTCACAGTATTTATTTCCTTCCAGTGTATCATTAATTTTTAATCAAGATCTTGTATTGATGATGGGAGAGTTCAACCACTGTATAAAGCCTCCTCCAGCTCATCCCAAAGATTCTCAATGGGGTTCAGGTCTGTACTCTATGGTGGCAAATCCATGTGTGAAAATGAAGTGTTATGCTCCCTGATCCACTCTGTCACAATTTGAACCTGATGAACCCTGGTATTGTCATCTTGGAATATGCCCATGTCATATGCGAAGATGGAATAACCTGGTCTTTCAGGATATCCAGCCAGTCTGCTGAACTCATTATTTGGGCACATAATGTTGCTGAACCCAGACCTGACCAACTGCAGCAACCCCAGATCATAGACTGCTCCCACAGACTTGTACAGTAAGCACTAGGCATGATAGCTGCATTACTTCATCTGCTCTCTTCTTACCCTGATGAGCCCATCACTTTGGAAAAGGGTAAATCTGGAATCTGGTCTGATCAGACGACATGATCATCTTCCATTGCTCCGGAGGCCAATCTTCATAGCAAATTAAAGCCTTCATCTCCAGTTAGCTCAATCCCAATCACTTGAGTTCCCTTCACATTCTGTGTGTGAACATGCTCTTACTTTCACTATTAAACACAGCCCAGAGTTCTGCTGTTGTCTTTTTTTCAATTTGATTGGACCAAATGTTCAAGTGATCGCCGATCACGATCATTCAGGATTTTTTTCCAACCACATTTCTTTCTGGAAGACGATGGTTCCCCGCTATCCTTCAGGTTTTTAATAACGCTTTGGACAGTTCTTAATCCAATTTTAGTAGTTTCTGCAATCTCTTTAGATGTTTTCTCTGCTCTATGCATGCCAGTGATTTTAACCCTTATCATACAGACCAACATCTTTTCCACAACCACGGGATTTGTCATTCGATATGGTTGTTTAAGAAATGATAAGCAGCTTATTACATCAGTTGGGGTTAAATAACTTTTAGCCAGCTGAAAAATAATCACCAAAGCAGTAATTATCCAATGGGAGGCTTGTACCTATTTGCTTAGTTAAATCCAGGTGGCAATTTTTTTTTGGGCCAGGCAGAAATCTTTTGTCATGGTGAATCATCTTAAGTCAAATAATGACGTGCGGAAGAACATGTTTAGCAGCCACAATAAGAGCTGGCGTATGATTGAATTGTCATTAAAAAAGAAAGGTGGTAGAATAAATCATTATAATCCTATAAAAAAGATAACTGGAGTGCATTGAGAATCCAGCCACACTTGCACCAAGCCCTGCGGCATGCTTACTACAGATGTTCAGAACTATTCCACAGAAAGCAGATTTGATATTTTGCCCTGTATGTTTTTATCACATTGCTTCACAGAGGTTATACAACTGAATGACAAAATATGGAATAGCGACCATAACAGATCATTAGGTCAGTATTCCAGGAAAGGAAAGACAGAGCTACAAATGTGAGGGATTTTGCTCAGATTTACCATCCTGATGTCACATTAATTTACATAAATCACACATTTATGAAAATAATTAAACATCGCTTTGACTATAACAGCATTACTACTTCATTTTCTTTCGAAAATAATTTGTTTCCCATGTTTAAAGAAATAATAAAGAAAACATTAAAGCTTCTTTCTTTAACATTTAGGGAATCCAATCAGTCATCATCATAGTTGTTAATCAGATTTTATTATCTAAAAACTGAAGAAAGGAGTTCAGTGCTTCCGTTCAAGCAAAGAAAACATGGGACCACATCAATATTTATAAAACCAGAGGAGGTAACTATCCTCACAACACAGGTAAAAAATTGTACTTTCAATGGGGGAGGACTCAGGACATGAGACATGGAAAGGACAAGACTTATGCTGTGGTAGAGGAGGTGAATCTGGTGTGTTGAAGCTTTTAAAAGAAGTAACATTCTGTTGGCACGAAATGCCTGATGGAGAGGGGTAACATGTTTTTTTTTTTTTTTCTTGTGTTTTCAGAGTAATAAAACCCACTGTCCAAAACTCCTCATTTATAGTCCAGGCTATTGTCCTGTTACTTAACAAGATTGCCTTGATACATAATACCTACTTTAATGGCTAGTTTTGCACACATAAAAACAAAGTATGAAAACCTGCCTCACATTCTGCAATTGTTACTCAATCAGAGCAAACTAGACCTTTTTAGAAGGTTTCAAGAGGGGGGCCTTTAAGAGACTTGAGCTAAAACTATTGTTCTATGTAGAAAATAACAAGAGGTGCAGCAAGACTGAGCAGTAGCCATATGAAAAGAAACATACAAATATCTTCAAGTAAACCAGATATCTCCAGTGTCAGTCCTCAAGAGCTGCCATCCTGCAGGTTTTAAATGTTTCCAAACTGCAACATACCCGATTAAAATGAAATGGACCTCCTCAATAGCTTGTTGCCAAGTTCTGCCCAAGCCTGTTTACTACACATTAATCTGAGTCAGTATGTTGAAGCAGGAAACATCTAAAACCTGCATGACATCAGCCCTTGAGGACTGGAACTGGAAGTAAACCCTCAAAATATAATAAAGAGCGTGTAAACTAACTTGATATGTCTTTGGCTCCACATTTAAATATTTGGTGTTTGGAAAGATTCTTAACATTTCTAAAAGGTTAGTTAAAAAATATCAGGGAAAAGCATAGATATTATTACTTTTTTTGTTGTTGTGTTTCTTCTTTTCCCACACAATTCAGGTGTACAATAATAATAATGATGTATCAATCTTGTATAACGCGTTTCAAGACACCCAAAGACAAGACATATTTGATCCATGTTAATCAAATTCAGAGTTGCAAGGGGGCAGGAGAATATCCCAGCTGCTATCAGGCAAGAGCCAGGGTACATCCTGGACAGGTTGCCAATCCATTACAGGACTTAAGAAAACACCGGTTGCCCTAACATACATGTTTTTGGACTTCAGGAAGAAGCCAGGGTAAAGAGAACAGGCAACCACACACAAACCTCAGCCGAGGTTCAAACCAGGGACCTTCTTACTGTGGCACCATGGTGTTAATACTCATTGCAAGCCTCTTATGGTATTTTGTGTCATACCCTGCAGCATGTTTCAGAAGGTTTGGGTAGATGACTGTCGGTGTAAAAATCCTGCAGCAAGATGTCTTCAGGAGATAGATTGAAACTAAATAGCAGTTATCTACCACAAATATCTTGTAACAAATGGCTGATTTATGAGATAAGAGGTAGCCTAATGTAATGTGTTTGATTTCCCTCTCAGGTACCATGCTTGATAAAAGACTTATTGGACAAGCAGTTTAACTCAGCTGAGGCCAGACAGAAGTTCCTCACAACCTCCTCTCCAGTCAACCCATCCCAGCAAAAAGATGGCCAATCCCATCCTCCTAAAGAGGCGTCAGCAGCACATGATTGGTTGACCGGCTCAGATGCAGGTTCACAGAGGGTCACAGCCTTCCTGCCATTTAAACAAGACGTGCCAGCAAAAAAGAATGAGGGCAGTCTCTCAGGCCAGCATGAGTCGACTCCATCCTTCTCTGTGGCTGATATCAGCGCTGCTATCTATAAGAAAATGGCTGCCAGCTACCCCGCAAGACCACTGCCTGTTAACCCCCAAAGCCAAAAGCAATCTTCCAAAGCCCCTCCAGACCCCCAGCATGCCCATGTGGGTGGTGACAGCTGGGGAGGAAGGGGAGGGTTAAAGGTGCTGCTTTTGGAGCAGGATGCTGGGGATGTGAACTCAGTGTCTGCCCAACAGATCCTGGATGGTTTCATGCAACACCTGCAGGCACACAAGGAGGCTGGTGGAGGGACGGAGCAGCAANGTGGCAGACTGAAAAGGCCATCCAAGGACATATGTTTTCATCCTTCTGCCTCCATAATATCTGTTTGCTGCAAACACTGTTTTTTAAGAAGCTGTGGCAAAAAAAAGAACCTTTTTTTGTGGGGGTGGGGGCTTGTAGATTACAGTATGTTATATTAGCTACCCCATGGTTCATATGTAGAGGAATGACCAAGCAGCAAACACTGGCGGGCAAATGTGAAGCCTATGTGGAAGTGCCAAAACCTGCTGTTTACCCCTCCTCCCCCTAGGGGCTGGCACTAAACGGGAGGCAAATCCTGATAGACTCCCATGTTTAAAAGGCCAACTTCACAACAGAAATAGATATATTTACAGCCTGTTACAAAAACCATAACGCGTCTGTTTAGATGTTATTCAATCTGGAAATTGTGCATAATTAGAGGCATGTCCCTTTGATTGACAGGACACAGATGGAGCCGTCAGGGCTAGCAGTTGTGGCTAGCGGCTTGCTCCCACTTATAAATTTTGTGGCAAAATCTGGTGGTAAGTAGAGGTAGAGGGGAGCAGAGTATAACCGTGGTTTTTGGCCAGCTAGCAATCACACCTTAGGTTTAGCTCGCTTACATCTGTTAGCTCCCGTTGGCTCTGGGTTAGCTCTTAGCTACAGGCAGCTAAGTGTCAATCATCTGCCTCCCCGCTCACAGGCCCCCCCTCTAAGCCCCACCTCTTTGCCCATTTTTTAATTTTAGGGGAGTGACGAAACAGTGACGCTGCCAAGATGGCAACGGTGGGAACCGCCCATCGGGCTTCAATTTAACTCTTCAGAAACCTACGGGTGATGTCACAGATAGTCTGTCCATAGATATTATACAGTCAATGGGTCTGACACTTTGAACATAATGTTGAAACCTAAAATCTGTCAAAATGTCAAGTTGAATAGATTATGTTTACATATAAAAAAGAAAAGTAGCCTATCTACATTTGCAGTGGTGGCAATAAATGAACTGTGTGATTGATTGGCAAAATGTCTAGTAAATGATTATGTTGATATAATTGTACAAAGTACATTTTTAAAGAGCTCTTTATATAAGTTGTATTTTTTATGATAATTCAGAATCTGGGTTCTCTCTTGAATGACTTTTATGTAGTAGGCTGTAAAATATAAGAAAAGATTATGAGAGAATGAAAGAAAACTTTACAAAGAAACAGATTTCATTTTAATCGCTCAGAAGCTTTGTTTACCTTTTAGATATATAAAGGAAATGAAATACCAATTTTGAAGGAGGAAGACATGAAAGTCCCCCGGTAATTATGTACTGAAGGATGAAAATAATGAAAATGAGTTCAATGGATGACTGAAGAATTTACTTTAATAGAATTCACTCCCTGTAACTTCAGATAAGGCAGCTTTTCTACAGCAGCCTGTTGAATAGTCAGTGTATATTTCTCTGAAAACAACTTTAATTCTTTTTTTCTTCCAATTCTATTTGGCATGATAACCATGTCCTCATTTATGCAGAAGTAGCTATTTTGTGTTTATGTTTCCACTGCACAGGGAGGAATAACTTCTAACTTCGGTGAACAAAAAAGGATATTCACTGGAGAATGTTGTTCTTTTTGTTTTCCAGATCTAATGAATTTTAGAATGACTTTATGTTAATTAATGAAATGAGATTTAGTTTTTACTGTGCATGCAGATTTTGTGTTAATAATTAATGATCGTATCTGAACGTGAAACAAAAAATTGCCCTGGTACTTTCTTTCTGTAATAAGATTATGCCTGATATATTTTGTTCTGATGTAGTTACTAAAATTGTACAGTTAACATATTAAATTGTAAGTATGAACATGTATTAATATGATGTAGGTTAGATAAAAGCAACCTCAAAGAAAATATTGTTATTTTAGCCTTCATACCCCCAGTTTTCCTCAGAAGTTTTCCATTATGCATACCTTTAGTCTGTGATGGCGCAGCTCTTTTACGCAAATAAAGATAATTATATTGAATAATTCCACATACGGACTGGTTGTTTATTTATCAATTGTATTTTTCTCTCTTTTACTTCCCCTCCTATCATATGAATTGTTAACCTTTCCAGACCCATTGCAACATATGCATTCAGTCAGATTTTGATTTTTTACTAGATAAACATGGATGAAAATAAAGGCAAAGTCCATCATTTATAATAATATTTTGGGGGGACATTCCAAGTATATACAATCAAATTCTAACACATTTTCTGTGAAAATCTGGGTAAACATCAGATGCCCAAGTGCAATCAAATGCATCATATAATGTACTATATGAAGCTCTATGTATATCAACACTACCATGTTCTTAATGATGCATCTTTACAGCATCATCTCGTTAACCACCCTTGTGGGCGAAATTATTTTTTTATTCTGACTGTTTACATTTTATCAAAAGGATGTCAAAATCATCAGAGCACCAGATGTGATGCTTTAAAGATAAAGCCAAAAATGCTGAAAAAACACTGAGAAAACTCAAGTTTTTGGCTCAAAGCAAGTTTTTCTCATTATCAATGAGGTGTAAGTGTTTATGCAACAGTGATTAAAGCCATACAATGTGGGATTGTCCCAAGACAACAAATGTTGATTAAAAAAATCATGAGAGACATAATATTTTGTCATATTTTAGACACATTTCTTTAAGACTGTCTCATTTACATGTGCCACCATTTTCCCAGTTTGGACCCCTGACTGTTCCCTACATCCAAATATTTCTACACCTGCATATGATAAAAAGTAAAAGTTGTGAAAAGAGTGAGTTTAGTGATTTGCAAACCATTTTAAACTGAATTTAAAACAATACGAAGACAACACATCAATGCCAGAGCCAAATGTTTTGACTGATTCTTTAAAAGTATGGTCCCTTCAAAAATGCTGACACAAGACAGTGTTTACCCCTGGGTTGCCTCACCTCTTCTTTTAATGTCTTTCTGTAAGCATTTGAGAGCTGAGACCAACAGCTGTAGCCCTCTATTGAAAAGTTTTCCACTTTGGCTTGATAGAAGATTGAGCTCAGAGCTACAAACCATAAAGAGCCCAACAGTTCAAGGCTTTTATGTCATAACCCTCCAAATCTCTTCAGTGAGTAGGAAGTTGGATTTGTGTGAATAAAATAGTTTCTCAATTCGAATCAGTCCATGTAGTACATTTTTTGGATATAGCATGAGTTTAAACTTGAATTTAACAATATAGCAACAGACCCAATTCTGCAATTGTGAATTTTTTAGTGCTCCTGAACTCATGCATGCAATGCTCCCTAAGGGTCTGAGAAGAATGGCTATTCAGAGCCTGTGCACAGACATTTCTCCAGATTCTTTGAATCTAATAATTCTCATATGCACTTTACTCATTTTACCAAGAGAAACTTTAAATTATCAAAATATCTTTATGTGATATGCAATTCTTCATTCAGTGTTCTAGTGATTTGTGACAGTGTTGTCCTTTTTAAAGTCTGACAGCTAATTGTCGAGGTATGCCGCAGCCATTGCGATCAGTACCACATACGGGTTACAGGTTTGCATATTGTGTGAGTCTGAGCAAATCTTTCAATCAGTCTTTGTATTAAATATCACAGTAAATGTGACAAGCAGCAGTGTTTTGGGAAAGTATTTATGGTTTGTAAGTCTGACGGACTTAAGAGTTGTCATGTGGGTATGTGCCTTAACGCGAGACTGCCTTCAACGTAACTGGAGCTATGACTCAAGCTGTCATAAATACTTATAATAACAGTTTAATCCTATTGATCCAACCCCACCAACCTCCCTCCCTGTTGCACTGTACTCATAATCCGTTGCAAACAAAACCCCTGTCTTACTTTCACTGCTGTCCAACAGGCCCTGAGATCTTTCTAGTGACAATATTCTCTTTATTTCAGAATTTGCTGCATTCTATCCAATCATTTCATATAGTGTGATTAAAATTCTGTTTAATTTTAAGAAATTAAGAAAATATGATAATTATTTTCTCATCTTTCTAAGGTCCGTTATCTTTGCATGTTGGGCCATTGTAAGGCTAAATCATTGCAAAATGTTATACTTTCATCTTGAAACAAAGCAGTTTAGGAAAGGTTGGGCTAAAGCATGTCAAACATGTAGATAGTTGGGTTTTGGTAAATTTAGGGAAATAATGGGTGTGTGACAAAAAACCCGACAGTTGAATAAAGGTCACCTGCAGCCATACATGTATTTGAATGAAAGACTGATATGTGAGTGCTAGTTGTAAATATCTCAGAAGCATCTGAAGCATCCCTAGTGCCCACCCTGATATGATAGGTCTCAGGTAAGGCCACCTGTCAAAATAGTCCAATAGACCCGCCCATTATATGTGTCTATCAGAACAAGTTTGCTGATCAGACACTGGCCTGCTTTCCAATTGGCCCCTGGACTTTAATAGGATCCCAAGGACTCTGTTGAGGGATTACGATTCCAAACTTGCCACTTTGGCCAGTCTCTTTGTCCTCCAACCATGGGTACAGCGGTTTAGGGGGGCGCCGCACACGTCGAGACCCAGAGGGGCGCCATCAAAAGACAACATCAAATCAAGAGGAAGAAATCGGTGGTTTCAGCTTGAAGAAGAGACAGCGGTGGCGTGATCAACAACTTGAAGAGAAAACCTTATATATCTGAGAAAAGGATTATCTATTTCTTCCATCCTTCATTAATATAATTTTTTCCACATTTCTCACGCAGTTTCTGCACTGATTTGGATTATCAAGAATCTTTTTGGGACAATTTCAACAACCAAGTGAAAGAATTTGGGTTATCCTCTGAGGTCGACTGTGTCCTTTTACATCTTAGGGATCTACCTGCTTATCCCCTCCACCTGGAACAACTTAGATGAGCTCAACCTGCTTATAACTTACCAAACAAGCGCAAGGCCTGCACCAAACCCTGATCAACCCAACAGCACATTTTGTGCAACACTGACATCACTCTTTTGTGAGCTCTGCTGGCTTTTTCTCTTTTAAGGCAGCACACCATCTCTGGATAAACTCCAATTTATTACTGACTAGAATTGATCAGAGTTGACTCCTTCCTATCTTACCTTTCTCTCTTTTCTTTACTGCTCATTGCATGGTAGTGAGCCATGACGCTGTTAAAGATGAAGTTCAACCAGCAGAGGCGGGTACGGCTGGCCCAGGGCCTGTGGCTGATGTCCTGGCTGGCAGTGATGTGTGGATCCTTCATCTTTTGTCTTGGGATTTACCTCAAGACAGAGCTTCTTCGTAGGGCCGAGGTAGAACATGCTTATTAATACAATGTTAAGAAGGATAAGTGGTACTGAAGTATATAAACAAGCAGGAGTTTATTTAAGGTGAAACATATAGTCAAGAATACAGAGCACACAAAGTGCAAGTGTAAATATACACAGCACTGCATTTTAAGTTATGAAATTGCACCATGTAAAAAAAAAAAGAAAAAAAGATCACCTTTAAATACTTTCTGTCCTCCAAACTCATCATTCTGCCTGTATTGCTTGGTAACATGAGCAGCAGGTAAAGGTCATGTTCTCTAGAAGAATGGCACAAGTTAACTAGTCCCTGCCTTTAATTGATAACCAATGGAGTTGGACAGGTTGGGAGAATTGACAACCAGTTGGCTACACAGGAAACCTGCAGGGTATGAACGTTTGCTTTCCATATATTTATTGATCTCCAATGAGAGAGTCAGACTGATTTTAACTGTCAGCTAATGTTCTTTTGTCATGTAGAGATTGTCATTGTGAGTAAAGGAAAATAAGCATTTCAACCACGAGGATGAAATGGTGTCAGGGAGCTGAAGGATTTTACAGAGTGATTCACATGAGCTTAATCCTCCTCTCTACCAGGTGGACAAGAGGACAGTTTATTTGACACCTTCTTGCACTTCACAATAGAGTGGGAATTTGTTTTTTCTCTCTCATTGCTTTCAAATGATGATTATATGTCATAAACTATAGTCAGCAAAGGATATTACTGGAAGATGTTTTTCAAGGTTTAAAGAGGCAAAGACGCTTTATCGCTGGCAGGAATTTTGAGATCTCATTCATTTATAAACTCAGTCCATATCTGAGTTGTGCTGCAACTAGGGCAATGCATTCCATCTATCATAATAATGCCATATTGATATTGCATCCAGCATATCAGCTGCTAATTGAAACTCTTGGCTGCCAAGGTCATTTAAAAAAAAAAAAAAAAGATAAGGCTAATTAAAAGCAGGATTATTACCTGTTGAAGTGGCTGGAGGAAATTACTAAATGACCTGTAGCTGGCAGCAGAGTTTGTGACAACTATAATCTTTGTGCTCTTCTTTTCTTGAGGTGATGGATAATACAGAGATCCACGTGGTGCCCAACATCTTGATGTTAGTGGGCCTGGCCACCATTGGCACCAACTGGGTTGCGACTCGAGTGTGTCAGGACTCCCTGGATGCAAGCCGTTTCCCCCGTTGGAAAGTTCTCCTGATGGCTTGGTTTGCAGTAGCTGCACTGCTGTGTTGTCTGCTCCTGGCTGTGGTGGTGCTGAGCTATGCTCTGCAGGGACGCCTAGAAGAGTCTCTGAAGGTGGGGAGGTCATAAAGTTGGGTGATGGGTGAAGAGGGTATAGTAGGTGCCAGTCGTTTCAAGAAAATTGTTCAAAAAGCAAAACACAAGAAACACCTGTCGGCCAGCTGTCTGAATGTTTGAAGAAGATGTCAGCTGTTCTTGGGTTAGAGCAAGAAAAGAAGGCTGTTATATTGTGGAGACACAACAAAACATACCAGAGATATTATAGTATTTGACTTATTGGCAAAATTGTTACAAACAGTATCATGAAGGGTTATTGTTTATAATCTTTTCTGAAACCTCAACTAAAATGAAAACTTCTCAAAAATATGATATATATCACCTTATTTTTTAACCCCTCTTCACTTTCAGGAGGGTCTGAGGAATGGTATCCGGTTCTACAAAGACACAGATGTGCCCGGCCGCTGTTTTCAGAAAGAGACCATTGATCGTCTACAGATGGAGTTTCGCTGCTGTGGAAACAGCAACTTCAAGGACTGGTTCGAGGTTCAGTGGGTCAGCAAC
Organism: Atherina boyeri; assembly: GCA_029874935.1. Classification (NCBI taxonomy): domain Eukaryota; kingdom Metazoa; phylum Chordata; class Actinopteri; order Atheriniformes; family Atherinidae; genus Atherina; species Atherina boyeri. The sequence goes on along the minus strand of JAPMNP010721776.1, from coordinate 2,261 downwards.
CGCTATCTGGATTTCACCTCCCAGGAAGTCAAAGAGTGAGTAAATGATAGCATTTTATGAGATGCAGAGAGGTGAGACAGAAAGCAAAGAAACTAAGCCAAAGAGGGTTATATGGGAAAGTGAGTGACAGAGGTCTGACTGAATGACACATGAGTAGAATTCACGCTCAGAAAGGTCAAATAATATGTAACTAAGAGGGTGGAAAAATGAAGATGTGCAGTAAAAATAGATCTGGCCTTTACTTTTGAAAAGAGACATAGAAAGGGATGGAAAGGTTGAAGCACTCTGATAAAAGATAGTCTGAGACTGAATATGTAGAAAAAAAAAAAGAGGTTGTGACATGATGACACATGTATTGACGCGCTGCACGCTTCTAATGAATTGAACTAAAAGTCAGGCCTTAAACATGTTCTGTGAGTTACAGTTCCCAGGTTGAGTTTACCTTCTAACTTGTATCTTTCTTGTCTCGTTTGTGTTTCCTTTTTATGTGCCTGTCACGTTGCTGCCTCCCCTGTCCCTTGCCGGCAGTCGTATCCGGAGTAACGTGGACCGACGTTACCTGTTGGATGGTGTTCCTTTCAGCTGCTGTAACCCTGCCTCCCCTCGCCCCTGTCTGCAATACCACCTGACAGACAACACTGCCCACTTCAACTATGACTATCATGCAGAGGAGCTCAACCTGCACAGCCGTGGTTGTCGGAGGGCTCTGATTGACTATTACATGGGTTTGATGAATTCAACTGGTCCTGGTGTGCTGTCAGTCATCTTAATTCAGGTGGGTAACCTTAAAGGTATGCCACCAGAATCAGGCTTAGTGAGGCTAATTGTTCGTATAATTAGCTCTGTTTTTAGAGAAAATTATTTTGACCATTGGCCAGGTTATGGGTATGTACTGTAGATATTCTGGGTTGAGAATTGGAAAGTTTAGCCACAGTTCTATGAATTATTGTCAGAGTCCGCTGTCGTGAACAGGTGTAAAATACATATTTGGCTTAGTTGTGGCACTCAAACTAGAACCAAATGGCATCATTCATGCAGTATTTGAACTTCCTCTGGGGCAAATCATTTTACGGAACCTGGGCACCTGAGCTCAAAGTTTAATCAAATATACTATTAACCAGAACGGGAGCGGATAAATGTGTCCTTCACCATGCACTTGGCAGAGTGCTTAAAGCCAGAAATGTAAAAAAAACCCCAAAACAACACAACCCAGTTTTAAATGCTGGTTTTCTACTTATGCAAACGCTGCCTGACAAAATTGATTTCTGCCTTTAAATCACACATGGATTGTCACCTCTTTGGAAAGTCACAGTATTGATGGCACTTTCTTTTTCACAATACCTCAGGCAGGAACAGGGTGCTCACACACATCTAATAGACCATACACACTGCCCATGGCTAATCACACAATCTATTCCTCTAAATGCAACAGCTCAATGTTGTTGTTTTTTTCTAACCTCACTTTGAGTGGGACTGATGGCTGCAATGATACAAAGGCATCAAGCTGAGCTAAACAGTGTCTGTTTTGCAACCAAAAGTCTCTGCACTTTACAAAATGCAGCTCTGAATCATTATGCCACACATATGAGAAAAAGAGGGAAGAGGAAGTATGAGATAAAAACATGTGGTGAGGCATGAGTAATTTTCTGCTGTTGTTGCTTTCCTAAAACAGCAGGGATGTTTAGTCTCTAATGTTTGGATCCCTGAATTTTTGTAAGGGAATGTCAAAATGTTTCACAGTAGGGGTTGGGAGTATTTAAGTAAAACTTCTTAACCTGACTGTGGGGAAACTGCACGCTTTAAGACATCCAAACCTTAACCTAGATAATTAAACTCTGAAGTCAGAAAACATTGGATCAAATCCTCTACTCCAGGCTTCATGATTCTAATGCTAATCACTTATGTGATAAACAGTGTCTGATAACAGATTTTAGAGGGTTTTCACAGCATTATTATTGCTTCTTTCTTTCAAGATGACGGTGCTTCTGAGCCTGCGGTACCTGCAGACAGCTGTGGAGGGAGCCATGGCTCTGGAGAACCCAGAGGATGAAAGTGAGGGTTATATTCTGGAGAAGGGCGTGAAGGAAACCTTTGAGGAAGTCAAAGCCACGATCCAAGGCATGCTCAAGTTAGCGCAGGTTGACGTCTCGGATGAAGAAGCTGCAGCTGAAGACGCAGAGAAGGCAGATGACACCACGGAGAAGGCTGCGTCCCCCACTCCAGCCAGCTAGAGAGAAAAATGATTTCAACATGAGCTGAAG
>JAPMNP010721758.1:0-19650 GCA_029874935.1 Atherina boyeri | reverse complement strand
TACTCTCATCTGCTTTGGTATACAGAATGACATGTGAAGACATCAAAGTGTCTTTTTCACATTTATTAAGTTAAATTCTTAGGGAAGTGCCTTTATCTAATACATTGTGTGGTCCTCAATTAGGTAGCTAGCTATAAAATATGTTTGAACAAAAATAAAGGGCTTATGCATAATACAAAGCCTGGAATGCATGTTTGAAAATAAAAAAATATTTTTTTTTTTCAAAAATAGATTTTTGTATTTTAAAAATCAATTAAAAAATCGTTAAACAAAGAATCACGATTCTTATGTGAATCGATTTTTTTTCCCACCCCTACTTAACACCATGCATAATTAGGTTATAATTACCTGTTTGGTTAAGAGCTTGATGTGGTGGATGTTTCCTCGGCAGTAAGCCTCAAGAATCAGGCCAAAACGCAAACTCACAGATGCCACGTGAATCTCTGATCTATGATAAACACAACATCTCCAGTTAGAAAGGAGAAAAAAAAGGCTGACAGACTTAATGTTGTTTGGTTTAATTTAAAAAGATTGCATCTCACCTGAGATGCCAAAATAGAAAGTGTCCTATCCTCCAATTGGACAACGCTCTCTCTAGCAGGAAAGTTGTCAGGTCACAGTCTAGGTAGGATTCATACTTCAGGACCTGGACCAGCTGGATTAAGTACTGCAGCAGCTCATCATCACTGTTTGCATAGAAATTTTGTGATGTTAGCAATCAAATGGCAAGATCTTAGAAGTTGTTTATTGATAAAGACAGGAACATGAGTATGTGTATACCTGAGCTTCTTGAGGCATCTAATAGTGAAAGAACGGACCGCTGGGTCTGGGAAGCTGTAGTCTAACAGCTCTAAAGCGTGGATGGCAGGGAGTTCGGGCCAGCTCCTGAGTAAACTCACCATCTGAGAAGGAATAGATGAGAATTTTCTACCGCACTGTAAACAATAAAAACTATAATTTGCTTGATAAAAATTTAATTAAAGTCTCTGTTTAAAACAATTTTATTATCACACTGCTGACAGGAATGATAAGCAGTAGAGTATTCTGATACATAATCAATCAATTGTAAATCTTTTATCTTGTATGCTGATGTCAGTTTCTCCAGTGTTAAAAATGACTGCTTTTCTCTGCTTCGTAGCATACATTAGATTATACTACTGATTAAATATATCAGAGTTTCAGTTATGTGTTTGAAAAAAAAACCCAAAGCAGCTCAAAGATCAGAGTTCATTTCAAAGTGTCCAAGTCCAAGGAGGTGCTATTAGTGACAAATTTCTAGGACATTTTTCAGCGTTTGCTTTCTAAGAATAAATGAAAGGCTAGATCCATGTAAAGATAAACATTATTGACAATTCATCTTAAGGCTTCTGACGTAGGAAGCTGTCTCTTCAAAATGTGAAAAAATATCTGCAAAAAAGCTTTTGCTTTTGAAATAATCACCGGGCAGATGAGGTCAAATGTTCAATCATGGTGTTTACAACCACTTGTTTGTACTTCTAATATGTCTAAACTGAATAAACTTGATGGTCCAAGAATAAATTGAACCAACACTCCAGTATCTAGTTTGTTTGTACTTCTTTGTTTTATTTGTTTTTGCTTGGTTTAATTTGCTTTTATGTTTTATGTTTCCTGTGTTGCTTTGTGTTTTATTGTGAAGAACTTTGTGATTTCTTTTATTGAAATGTGCTATATATATTATATATATATAAAGATAAGGTAAGATTAGATACACCTTCTAATACTTACTTACTTTACTTCCACGCTTTTTCTAGTTTTTAATATTTCATTCTCATATGGCATTTTCCTTCAGTGGAACACAATTATGGTATATCTTCCTTCACTAAAAACACAAAGCCTGATAGCACTGTTGTGATGGCCACGTTAGCTCATAGTGCTAAGAACACTAGCATCTTGGTTAGTACTTTGACCCGGTAAGCCCGGTATTTTCAGAATAAATACCTGTGAAGAAAAATTTAAAGTAAATGAATAATTGCCCAACAATGACAAGATTAATTTGCACTCGGTGTTTAAGGACAACAAGAGAACTCAGAGAATGTATTCCCAGTCCAAAAAAAAAACGTTCTGTCTGTTGTTACTACAACTACAAGTACAAGTGTGAAATTTCTATTCTTGCTTGTTCTGCCCCCCCACCTTAATATTTGCACAATAAATACACTTTTGGTCATGCTTTCTTTAACATAAGGGTTTAAATTACTATCCTGCTTTTTTAATTTTCTTATAATATCTAATTAGGTTCATTTGTTCCAATTATAAGCTACAGACCTATTCATAAAACAAGTATTATGCAGTATGTAAAACATGTATTGATGAACATACAGGCCAACAGAGACAAACTATTTCTTAACACATGATGACTTTTCTCAGAGTGTATCCGTGCTAATCAAATATTTTCAGATTGGTTTCAGACACCAGAAAGAAACTGCTTTAAATGTGGAAACTCTCACCAAAAATTCTCCGTTCATACCTGAACAACATCTTCCCGCTTGTTCCACTTTGTGATAAGGAGCAGTTTTGAGAGACTTTCAGGGTAAAGGTCGCGGATTTCAATGCGGAGATTCCACAGGAGCTCTTTGTCGTCCTCAAAAATCTCAGTGAAGTTTTTGTTGTCCATGATTTCTTTTAGTTTCATGTACTACAGGGATACAAATTAACAGTACACTAGGTCATTCAATATATCTATACTTGTTGTCAGCAAGAAGCGGCTATAATCTTTTGTCTGTTTACTTTTTACTTTTAATTGCATTCAGATTTCAGAAAATGCTAGTCTTACCTCTTCTTTAGAGGCAAAAAGTGTATCACCATTCTTCTCCAAGTCACTTATCTGAAAACAGATCATGTGTTTTTGACAGTGATAGAAATGAATGCTTTCACTCAATAAAGCCTTTTAGGAGAAACTACCTTGGCAAGTGGAGGGTAATAGAGAGGGTAGGGGCGGATATTTGGGAAGCGTATGAGAAGCCCAGCAGCACTGTCCACATTGGGGTTCTTCTCGACTGTTCCCATCGGGTTCAACAAGTCACTTTTGTCATCTGTAATAAAAATTTGAAATGTATTTTTTGGGGTTGTGTTCACACAGTGAGAACAATTTGATCCTTCCTGATCTAAAATGGCAACTTTCAATATCTTAAGAAGGCTAGCTCAATAAACAAAATGTTGTGAGGTTTTCATGGCTACAATATGTCTTATTCGGTATTTCAGACAACAGTGAGAGTGCTGCCAAGTGTTGTGGAGGATGCTGTGAATATCTAAGATCATTTATGGTAGGAGAAAATGTAAGAGGAGACAGAAGGTACCAGGTAGAGATGGCCATGTGGACAAGAGGAACTCTCCAGTTTTCAGCTGGTCCTTGTAGTCAAATACCATGGTGTTTACCCAGGCAATCGGACAGTCCTGAAAAGATAGGAAGAGTCACAGGAATGTTGGTTTGCTGGTTTGGTTTTAAAAAAGCAAAGTCTGACTTTCAATCTTCTTTTTTTGAATAGTAAAATAACAGTTACGCAAAAATAGAGTTCATCTAGTTGAGATGTTTTCTATCCAAGCACATCCAGAGCTTTGTGTTAGCTTTAAAATACATCTATTCAAATTATTTTCCTCACTTCAGGTAAAATGTTTCATAGTCAGTCTAAAGCCCCTTGAAATAACAACCCTGCCTTGACAAACACAAATCTCACTTAAGTGGATCGCTTGAAGTAAAAATCACAGAGTATAAAGAAAAACATTTGAACAACTTCAGAAAGTTTAAAGGTTCCTTGTGCAGTAACACATTTTCTATTTCTAACTTTCTTGCTGAATAAACGGAGCTAAGTTCCTGAGTAGAAAAAAAACCTTTAATACAAAACGATTCTGTCTAGGCGGAGAGCGTGCAGCTAAAAACAGAGCCAATACCCATAAACAAGAATGGCTAAAATAGTTCAACTTCCGTCTGTTTTTCTGGTGTCTGGCTGTAGGACTTCTTTTCCGAGCAACAGAAGAGAGAAGTAGCTCAGAAAGCAGAAGTGACCTCGATGCCCCTAAAAACACACCTGGGCACCATGTTTGGGACATCCGCCCAAACACGCTGCCCACAGCTGCTGTAATGCTGTCAAAACAAAAGATGCTGAGACCACAGCGGCAAAAAAAGGGGAATTTGTCATTGTTCACTGAGTAGGTGTGAGGATGATCTTTACATTGTGGTCTCACACTGTAGTACTCTTGCTGTTGTAGTAGTGCATCAAACAGGATTTTAAACTAGTAAACAAGAGGATATACCGTTTATAGAATCTTCCTCAAATAACATTATCAAAATAAGCGTCTTATATCTTTACATGGTAATACCTAAACAAATGTGCAATGATATTAGATTAATTAAGGAGTATTTGATTTGTAAGTAAGGTTTTTTATGAATTCAGTTGAATATATTTCCCTAACACTGAATTTCCTTTAATGTGCATCAAGGTTTGTGTCTGTTCTCAAGTGTCTAGTTTTGTAAATGGTGACAATAAAGGTTTTGATGCATTTTAACTATACTAAAAATTAAGAGACAAATGTTTTAGGGTCTGTGCTCTTCTTTAGCATTAACTTTATAACTGATTAAGTACTGCAGCAAAAGGAAAACAAAAAAGAATGCAAATATGAGAGCACGGCCACGTGTTACGGAAAATACACGGCACACCATTGTGACGGCGATGGTTTTGTAAGAGTTGGTTAATCTAACTGAAAATGCACTGCATTGTATTTCCATTCAAACTGTTTTGAGAATTTTCTTTTTTTTAAAGAAAAAAAGAAAATTTGTTAAATATGTGGCTGTGTAAATTCTTGCAATAAGAGCAATATTTTTTTCATAGATTACAATTGATTAATACCATATATTACATTAATGTAAAAAATTTGTACGTCATTTCCATTCAGTAATCAACTATATAACAAGCCAATCTACAATATACAATTTTTAACTCTCATAAATATAAATTTGGTTTAAAATCAAAATTTTTTTATATATAGAAATCTGCTTATGTTTGTGATTAATATTCAGCGGAAATATTTCTAAAAAAAATGGCTTCAAATATTCAAACTGATCGTTTTTAAGAATAAGGCAACTTTAAATGGATTTTTTAGTTCACCCAAAATCATAAAATCCCTATCAAAGATAAAGAATTTAAAAAAAATGTAACACAGAGAGATGCAAATTCTTACAATGAACAAGCTCAAAATATTGTGATAAAAAAGCTTCAGTCAGTTCAATAATCAATTAATCACTAAATCATTTGCAGAAGTGTGAAATTACATACTAATATCAGAGCACAGAAATCTATCCTCCTTACTGTTACAGAATTTTCTTTCTAAATACATTTTTTGTACCCATGTACATACCTAACTTAGATGTACTTATTGTTTCTTATCTGTTTATTTATTTAATCACAATTTGGTTAAAAAAAAAAAAGTGTTTTTTACAACATCCAGCAGTCTACAAAGAATATTGACAAAGTAACGCCTCAATGCAGGTTAATCTTCTGAATCACAAACACGCTCAGGCTGAAACAAGACAGTGACTTGTTTCAGCCACATTTTTTGCCACATTTAAGCAGTTAATTTACCATTAAAGGCAGTTCAGAGGATTTTTAATTTTGAACAAAATTTTTATCTTTGTTAAAACTTACTAGAGAGATATGTAGCAGCCCTGTACTTATGATAAACAAAAACAAAAGTAAAAAGAAATATCAAGTGTGGACATGGAGGGCCCCAAAAAACAGAAGCCAATAGAAAACGACCCGTAGCCATTTAATATTGGTCGTTGGCACGTCAATCAACCTCTCTAGTTTTTGCGTAGTAGAGGGAGGCGTTTCATTGGAGGATTGGCGGCCGAGGAGGCGGTCTCATGCGCATGTATCATTTGAAAATTAGTCTAACTGTCGCAGACCTGGAAAATCATCTGTACCACCTTTAAGTACAAGAAAAGACGCAATTTTGTTTTGCCGTGTTTGTTTTGTTTATCAAAGAAAACAGCAAACAATTCCCCTGAATCAAGTTTGCATTTATATGATTTAAGCTTTGCACAGACCCAACGAAATTCTGTGTGAAAAATCTATTTTTTGTTTTGATGCAACTTTTTGACGCACTCTATTTGATTAAAGTGATCTGCAAATAAAACTGTGGCATTCACCTTAAAAACCACACAGCTGACCAAACTAGGCGTTTTTTCAAAGTAGATTTTTTTTAAATGTACTTTTGACTTTTTAATTGTATTTTTGTTAAGTAAAATTTCGACATGGTAACAATACATTTACTAGAATCAAATAATTCAACACCTGTGTTTGTGTCTATAATCTTCTTATTGGTGCATTTTCAAAACAATTACACATCTCGTTTTTCTTGTTCTGTTTTATACTAAGGGTGCTATTTAAATTTTATATTTCTAATGTTTCCCCTGGCCTAATACTGAATGAAGACAGTGAATGTTTCTTTCATAACAGCCTACATATCTCAGCTGTGTTTCTCTCTGCCATTCATCATGTTATGAAATTGAAGCTGCTGTTTGATGGAGACCTGATAGTGTGGTCAGAAGGCCGACTCATTTTAAACCAAATGTTGAGCAAATGGTACAAAAATGTATTCTTTTTATCAAAACGAAACATAACTTTCTTGACTGATCAACAAAACACTATGCTGTCAATCATTGTCTCAAATGCAAATTGTATAAACTTGTGAACCACCTTGGTAAACCCTGCATGGTGAAATTGCAACTGCTCTCTGTTTACTCCTTTTCCAGTCTTGTGATATACAAAGTAAGAGCACAATGACTTTCTTTAACATATGAGATTTATTGCACCTTGTACATCTACACCAAAGTTTTTTTAAATAAAAAAAAATCAAACAAAAAACAGCTTTCCACATCATAGTATGAAGCATATTAGTCACAACTTTGCAATTCAACATTGAATTGTCAATTCTTGTGAATTGATAATCTAGTACTTGCAACCAAACATGGTGGTTGCAAGCACTTTTTACAGATAACCCCCCTCCCAAAATTTTTTTTTCCCAACCTGGCAATTGATTGAAATGTTTGAAGGGCTGAACTTTCAACTGTACTCACTGTACAAAAAAAACACTCAATGTGTTTGAGAGTGTAATGGTGGGTGTGATGATTAATGTCAAATTTCCTTGAAAATTTTAGCCAATTCCTTCCTTCCTTGGACTGATGTATAGATAAAAGAGCTTAAGCGGATGAAACGTTAACCGCAGTCTTGCCACCAAACACACTTGCAAAACCAAACGCAATAGCAAAACACACCCACACAGCATACACTGACTACACGCACTACACGCTGGAGAGGAAACAGTTCTGTTTGTGCCTGTTAACAAATTCACACCCACCAGCCTGAGCACTCGCCTGCTCGATCAGATCAGAAATTGAACAATTCAGCCCCCCCCACACACACACACATAAAAACTGCAGGAGTCTCTCAAAAACTCACCGCTTTTTTATTCTTCTTTTTGGTGCTTTTTGGTTTCTTGGCTTTCTCAATGACAGCATAGAGTGCAAAGCACAGGCGGCTCATACGGGGCAGGTCGGACACACTTATGTCAAACTCCAGCCTCTGATCCCACAGTGGCTCGGAGCACACAGACACCTCCGAGCTTGTAACCACCTTACAGAGCATCTCACTGCCATGGAACAGCCCGGCCTGCACCACAAGCTGGAGGGGAAGCACATATACACAGAGGTGATTAAATGAAAGCATGACATGTGGTTTGGAAGCTGAGGAGTTTAGCACTTGCGTGAGGGCGATTGTTTGTGGAAGAGTTACAGACTTTGAGATAGATGATTCAGAGCTTCCTGTGTCACTCAAGCTATGAGTCAAAGGGTCTACATGCTCATAACGTAAACAGGTTGCAGTTCCTTTCGAAGCCCGTGAATTATGAGAAATAGCCAGAAGAATCCTAATATCCTTCATATATTGACTTCAAGACTTTTACCAAGTCAATATATTCTCAATCTATATTCATAAAATTTACGACTTTGTATTTTCAAACCCCTGCCTTCAAATGGCAAGCAAGACTGATAATTATATGACAGGACAAATTAGTCATGAGTCATGATGCTCTGATGCAGCAACCGGAAGTGCCCTTACTCTCAACAACCTGCAAAAATAGAAGCAATTAATTATGGAGCAGATTAACAAATGCAGATACATGTTTGAGTATGACTCTCTTTTTCTGAGGTGGAATATTATGAAGCAACAAGTGAAAAATTCTATATCCTTTCAGTGCTCATTTACTGGGAAATTGCAGGAAAAACACTGACAAAATGGTAAGTTTAAAGATAAGTCAAGGCGGACGTGCAGTTGTAAGAAAACACATGCAACGCTTTTAAAGGAGGGAAGTGCATCTGTAAGTGAGACAAGAGAGCATGAAGTCTGTCTTTTTCTTAGAATCTAGGCCTCAGAGTGAGACGTAAAAACCAGATAGGCCCTCCCCACTTCCTGTTTTGAAGTTTTAACCAACCGCCTTGATGAATTATGGGAAACGTGTGGTCTGGACCATGTGACCCCCCTGTCATTTACATTTCAACCCTGCTGTTGCTACAACTGAAATTGAGATATTGGTAAACAAGTCAATGCCACATTTCATTGAGCAGTAAAGTAAGAGAAAACCCACGCAAAACCACACCAACCTTCATTCCTTCATCTGCATTGACTCGGCTGCCCTGAAGCAGGTGAATGCAGAAAGAGTCATTGATGGACCAGAGAGAGGAGGTGTTCTGCTGTAAGAAGGAGTCAAAGAAGAGCAAGTTTAGTTGTTTTTTTTGTGCTCATGTTCAATTTGCATTCACACTTTTCACTGGAATCTAAGTTATGAAACTGTTGCTACAATTTCCTGTTTAGCAACATGCCAAGAGAAAGATGCACAACAACCTGCAATTAAAACAAATAACATAACAAAAGGAGAACAAAGTTTTTGTCTTAGAAACCAATAAGCAATTAAGTTCATTCTAAAACATTGTATTGTTCTCAGCTGCTCATATCTCTTAACTTGACAGTAAATTCAAATAAAAGCTTAAAAAATCTATTAACTGGCATATTGCCAGTGCACTTCCAAAGCTAGTAATACAGAATGTTAAACTACAGTAGATGCAAGCAAAGCCATCAAAGACATAAATTATTTACACAGTGCTGCCCAGGATTTGTCAAGGGTGCCAAGGTCCGTGGGTTTGTTGAGGACAACTGAGGTGAAGAAAAAAGAATAAGTGCTGCTTAGGTAATAAAAGAACACCACTTACTTTCTTCACGGGTAGAGGAGGGGGTCTGGATAGCAAGCGACTCTTGAAAAGCTGGCTACACATTCGGCCTTGCTCCTCCTGATATTTGCTAATGGTGGAGTGATGCACCATGATGAGTTGAGGGTTTTGGCCATTTCTCAAACATGAGAAAATGTACTGCGGGGAGGGGGAAACAGACAACAAAAAGGGGCATGAGAAGGTTTTTTTTTTTTTGTTTACTGGTAGAGCTATCCGTCAGCTCACCCACAGATATTTCCCAGCGCCCTGATAGCACTGGTTAACTCCTGAAGGCTGTTCATTTGCTGTAGGTTAATGCAGTCAAAATCTCATTATGTGGATGGATGCAGTTCCTCTCTGCAGACCTGCTAGACAGATATGAGTCACTCCTGCAGGTAGCTGGAGTTTCAAAATCAACAATGGAGACTCCAGCCACCAAAGTCTTGACTCACACCACTTTTGATCTGACAATCATCTCTGTTATTATCGACCACCTGCAAAACTCACAGGCTGCATGAAGACAAACAACACAACATAAGGCAAAAAAAATAAATTGTTCTCCATGTTTCAGTTTGAACTGAAACATGGAGAACAATTGAGATTCTTTTTTTAAATGACCAAAATCTCAGCAAATCAATCTCAATAAACTAACATCCATTGATTTTAAAACAAAAACAAATACATAAAAATACAATGAAGATAAAGGAAAATGGGTAAATTTCTAAGTGTAATGTAAGTAAGGGTTAATAAATTAAAAATGCTGAAATTCTGCAAGGGGGTTGGCACTACAAGCTGCTCTGTCAGACACTTCTTCATGGCAGGAGACTGTTGGAAACAAGTAATGCGACATCTGTGCTAACTGCTTCTCTGCGGCAGATCCAGAAGGCTTGTGAGGATGAAACAAATGCAGCATGACAAAAATATCATGGAGGAGGGAAGCCAGCTTAAATCTGAATAAAACTGAATGAAACTTTAACATGATAATACACCGTAAAATCAAGATGAATATAAGTCTGAATTTCAAAATATATTTTAGTTGTTTTCAATGAGCAGAGAGCGTATGGAGCTACAAGCATCTTTAACAGGACGCTCTGTCTTTTGTCTGCAGCAACTCTGAGAGCAAAGAGTTAAATATCCAGAAAGGTGCTGATGTTGTCACAGCTGTTTGGGTTTTTTNTCATATAAGCAAAAGCCGTTACTCTGGTAGCCAGAAAAATCAAGAAGAAAAAACCCAAACTTGTCTTTGGTGTGACTGTTGTTTCATGAAATGACAAACACAAGGTAATAAAAAAAGTCCATTTGTGGGAGCAGATCAGCTGTGGATTAACTATCGATGGTAAAGATATAAATAAAGTGCAGGAGCTGCAGCCTGTCTTGGGTCACAACAGATTCAATAAAGCTCTAAGGGACTGATCAACTCCCTGAACCTGGAAATGAGTCCTACTTAAAACCGTCTCCTGTTTCACCTTAAAAAGGCCTGAAGCTGGGCTCCTTCAAACAGCATCAGTTAAAGCTACCCTTACCGATGTTGCATTTCAAAAAGCACAGTACAATTATTTGAACATTAACATCCCGCCTCACTCCAAAGCCCCACCCCCTCACTGCAATGATTGGTTGGAGTTTTCATTGAAAATGATGAGAATGGAATGATAGTTTATTTTAATTCCTGGTGGGTCTGTCTTTTATTTTAGAGTTCCATTCTCTTATCAATAGCATTTTAACCTATTCCAAAAAAGTGTAACAATGCAACATCTGTAAGGGTAGCTTAAAGACTATGAGGGAAAATTATGTGAAGAAATTCAAACAAAGGGGAAAGGATTCCTCATAAATAGTGGTTAAAGGTGGTACAGAGTATTTTTCTTTTTTGACAAAATTTAAATCTTTGCTAAAACCTACAGGAGAGATATGTAGCAGGCTCATACTTATGAAAAACAAAAAAAAAGGAAAAAGAAATAGTGAGTTTGGATGTGGTGGGGCCCAAAAAACAATAGCCAATAGAAAACGACCCCTAGTCATGCAATATTGGTTGTTGGCACATCAATCAACCTCTCTAATTTTTGAGGAATAGGGGGAGGCTTTTCATTGGAGGATGGGTGGGGGAGGAGGCGGTCTCATCTACATTAGAAAATGATTCCAACTGTCGCAGAACTGGAAAATCCTCTGTACCACCTTTAAAGTGAAGACTTGTTTAAAAATGTTTTTAAAAGATGCTTTTTTTTGCTTTTTGCTTTTTTTTTTTACTAAATGCTGGCAGGCGGTGCATCCTAGTCCATCCATTTTTCTGCCAGAGAAAGGTGCTTTATGGACATGTACCCAGAGGCTGGAAAATATACCACACTGGCTAATGTCAATCAGAAGATGCCTAAGGAGTCCTTTAACCCTATAAAGCCAAATGTATCATATTTGATACATAAAGTTTGTGAAACTTTTTGCATCTACGTTCTTTTACATCATTTTATGGTAAAAACGTTGCTCTAAACCCTGTCGTACACAATCTGATGTACCAGATACCAGGAGGCAAAAGACTACACAACAATAATTTTAATATTATCCCACAATAATAAATGGTGAATACTGAAAAAATATTTTTGTTAATCTTTTGTTGTATTTTGTTAAAGGCCCAAATGACGACTTCAGATTTAAAAAATTGGAATTTTCTCCCCATTATTTCTTGGGTTGGGCTTTAAAGGGTTAAAGACCCCATCTTATGTTCATTAACATATATCCCTTTTTTCTGGTCATCTACTGGAAAACATTCACAACATTTAATGCTCACAAAATTAATATTTGTTGTCATTTTATACTTTGCTTTAGCACTTTAATGTTACCTTCTGACTGAAGTGCTCTGTTTTGCTCTTATCTCTCTAAGCATAATTAATTTTCATTAAGTTTTCATTTGGATTTGATTTGATTAATTGTATAGCTTGTATTATACCTTATTCGTTTTAATAATTTTATGTTGTTTTTATGCACGTTTATGCTTTTATTTGACCTGTCTCAGGTGAACAGCCCTTTGTTGCAGCCATGGCTGGTGTTCGAGCGATTTATAAATAAACTGATAACGATGATGATAATGATCCTTCCCAAAACGCTCAGTCTGCTCTGATTAATCAGCCAACTGCTGAAAAATGGTGAAATGCAAAGCAGCTGCACGTTCTTTGTCCAAAGCATTCCAAACCAGTAACCAGATAACATGTATGCAAATTTGTGTTACAGCGGTGTCAATAAGAAACGGGAGAAAATTGTGGACTACAAACTGTGCTTTCTATAGAAGAGAACAATTCCTTTTTGTGTACTTTGCAACACTACAAACCTTCTAAATGAGAAGGCTAGAAAAGACCCTGAATGCAAGAGACAAATAAAGACAGAACATTTGACTAAATTGAAGATATATTATCTATCTATATCCTAAGCAGTGTTAAAAAAATGATAAAACCTGAAAGTTTTAAGAACTATCTACTGTCTAAAAACCCTTTTAATCAGGTTCTGAAGCACATTGAAACATCAGATAAAAAATGATGAGAATAAGCCTTCAGGGTGTGTTGTAAATGATTGTTTTTGCCCTAATGTTCACTTAGACTGCAGTAACTCACCTTGAATTGGCACAGTGGATGGTTCCCATAAACAAACTCCCACCTCCCGTTGACCTGCAAGGTGTAATCCTCTGGCTCCTGCCGCACGGAGCGAAAGACAGTGGCCTTCTTCTTGAGGGCGCTCTTCATCAAAGTCACTGGGAGGTCCTGAGGGTCTTGTTGCAGCATGAAGCTCTCCTGCAAGAGCCACAAATGCCATAATTCAAACACAAATGAAAATTGGAAAGAAACTCATATAAAATGTAGCTCTGGTGTCTGCCGATCTGGTGATTGAGTGATGTGTTGAAGGTAGTGTACAAGCAGTGGGAGGGGGATTTCCTAAGGTACTCACAGTAACTTAAAACCATCCTCCACAATTAGTCTACATAAGTTGGAACTGCAGTTTCTCCAATCAAAGCTAAAGTGATCTTTGTGGGCTTCTCCGTTGCTGCCCCATTAAACTGTAGCACTAGCAACTCGACTATATGAGTCACAACAGCAAAACAACTTACTTCACAAGCCTCAAACTTGACATTGATGAAAATCTTCTTCACGTTTTTTGACTTGACGCTCCCACACGCTGGTGGAGAGCAGCGTGGCTCCAAGCTGCATGGGAAACTGTACTCCAGCCACTGTTTCCATGGCAAATCCTGTCGCTCCTGAGCCTTCTCTTCACAAAATGTGCGCATCTTAGCTCGAAATTCATCCACCTCATGATTCTTCTGAGCATCAAACTCATGCAGACCTGACAGTTCACACAAAAAGATAACACAGGATACACAGTGAGATTAACTAATTACTCACAGTAAATATCTACTCATGAGGCTACACCTAGACCCAAAGAGTTCCAGAGTTATCTCAATTAAAGTGTAACTTTAAAACTGCTCAGAAAAATGACTAATCCAATCCTGATCTCTTAACCACGGTCATAACTTTAGGGTAAAAATCTCGTCAAATAGATCTGCATCAGTGTTTTGTTGTAGTGGTGGCTTCCCCCAATAAAAAATAAACAAAAATATCAATCAAGCTAATCAAGAGGTGTTTTTTGTAAAATTTTAGACAGGTTTGAGAAAATATATGTCTTTAGCATCAAAAGCCTGATGTGTAAGTTATAATAAGCTTAATGGCTCCTGTCAGTGTCTGTCTGAAATGCTCAGTTTAAGCATTGGTGACTTTAAAGCCGCCCTTACAAAAGGCCCAAACTTCTCTTACAAGTCATCTGACAGCATTATTGAAATATATTTCTTGGTGGAGTCATTGTATAAAGGAAGAAAAGCCTGGACTGCCGATGAGGCATTCAGGAACTTTGTTTTCTGTGGAAGAAAAATAACTTGCTTTGGGGCAAACCGCTATGTAAGGGAAAACTAAATATAAACAATGAAATTAAAGGGCAATTGAAGTTAAACTAAGTGTCTTTTTATCACAACATATGAAATACTATCCGTCATTGTTTGATTCCTTGAGAAATATTGCAATGTTTATGACTGAGAGGTATGCCACCAGGCTAGCACAACTCTGCTGGGTTAAAAAACACAATCCTCATCCACCGAAAAACCTCACTGCAGCTCTGGCAGCATGTCAGCCTTATGAGACCGGGACGTTGCTGACCTTTGCCAATTAGCAGGCTGATCTGGGTGTTGGTGAGTTTCTCCACTCGGTCGCCCTCCCTCGCCACCAGTCTCAGAACACACATGAAAGGCCGTACATCACTTATCCGCCTCGATTCTTCCTCCAGTTCCTCCCTCTCTGCTGTCTCGTTGATACAGGTGAAGACATACCCATCAGGGTCACCCAGTCCACTGAACAGAGCCTCGCTTCTAGCATTTTTCCAAACCATCTGAAACAAAAGACATTGACATTGCAAAAAATCTTAGAGCTTGAGTTTTTTGTCCAAAGGTATGCAATGTATTCTCTGTGCAGGTAATACTTATGCTTGAAGAGTTACATAAAAAGCACTCGAAACGTTATTAAATACAACCAATGTTATTCCCTTTTTTCTTTCCAAAGAAAGATTAAACTGTCAAGAAAAATGACCCTGATAGCTTTTGAAAAATTTCAACAACAACTTGTTTATTACCAAGACATGAAAGGTGTATAAAAAAATGTTCATCATATTCAAGGCTCATGGGAGAATAATTACTTAACACAGTTAAATAAAACAGCATTTAGAGCCAGAACTGTTGGCAGAACTCGCAATTCACAGCAGATCTGCCTCAACAGAGAGCTGGCCGTGTTCACCAAGGAGCAAAGCTCATTCTCTAAAAGAGGCATCACAACTAGTGAGCATTGTTTAAACTGTGGTGCTTTTCAATTAGTTTAATGCCTGCAGGAAATATAAAGTCAGGTCATTTGTTTAAAAGCATACAGTGAATGTATTGTTAGTCAGAACAGCATTTTGCTGCTGTGTTTGCACCACAGAGCGGGTCTGCAGTCAGTCCATTAAACTCTATCAGATATAATCTTGCGATAGATGCAGAGTCTGATTAAAACACACATCATGTATCATTAAAAAAAAAACACACACACACGCAAAAAAAACCAAGGAGTTAATCAATAATAAAAAGGAATTTGCAAGGAGACATACTTTTTTAATGTTTTTGATGGTGTCATTTTGAGACACTGGGAATTTGAGGAAGATCCCTGTTGGCAACAAGAAGTCCATGATGATCTCCTGATCCCCCTCCTTCTCCCACTCCTCCTGCATCCCATACTTCCCCGGGGGCATGGTGATGGCCTCTCATTTACTGCCAGCTCCCCTGCTGCTGACCAGAACACAAGTCAACACAGAGTAAGCTCAACCAGGGTTAATAGATACAGTATTAACATGTGTTACTGTCAGGTATGCATTGTGACTGTTGTTTGTTCCTAAAATCTCATATCTTTACGAGGCTGCAGTTTGAAATCAGGAAGGGCATGGCTGCAGGGTGAATATGACATGAATGAATTTCTCAATACATCAACCGTAACTTAACTTGCTCACGCCTTTTGAATCAAACAGAACAGGGACATATTTAGAGGTTAATGATATAAAAAGATTGAGTTTGTATATGTTTTGCTTTCAATTTATAACTGGTGGTGTTTTAGCCTAAGTTAGGCTACATAATGAACCTTTACAGACTCTGTCAAAAGCTCAGGGTCAAATAAGGTGAAGACACTACCTTTTGAATTATAGCCTACACACTGTAGAAAGTACAGATTGATTTAGGTAAGAGTAGCTAAATGGTGTGCTGTTTGAGCTGAATTTCACAATTTTAGTAGCAGGTGCAAGCTGATTTAGCTTCTGTCAACCCTCGGCGCAACACTGACAGTGCAAAATGTTCTTAAAACCAGTAAAGGAAATGATAGGAGAGGACGCAAGCAAAGAAAGAAATCTGACATTAAACGTGCAGTCAGAGTAGCCTAGACTACAACTTCAATATATCATATGGTGGCGCGAGCTTTGCCAACCTGTTGGCAGACACACTTGCCTGTCAGTCCCACAGTCCGGTCATTTCTTCATGGTTTTCTTTATCGCAGCGGAGGTGGAAGCTGTAACATCACAGGTAGCATGTCCCAACACCCGCCAATCAACCAGTTAAGTTGGACAAAACGTTCATAAATCTACAAGCTCAAAAAGAGACGCTCGGTTCGTGTGTTTCCCTGTCTGGGTCCTTTGCGCTGTCATTCATGCGGCGATGATGCTGCTCTGAGGCCGGCTGGGAGACGGACTGAGCGGCTGCGCGCTGCCTCGCGCCTCTCTGCGGGCCAAGGGACCGTCCACAAAGTGTCTGGTTCGCGCAAAGTGCAACAATGTTTTTTGCCTGTATCTCCCGCCCCCTTCTCTTACCAACTGTGCATGTGGGAAGCCTTAATGTAACGCACACACTCAGAAGTAGCCTAACACTTCACCATAACTTTCCCAGTTTAGCATTTAGAAGAATGTGATAGTTTAATGTGCTAAGAAACAAGGGTGTTTTAATTGTTCCTTATTTCTAACACTATTTTGCAATATAGTTAATGTATTAGCCTTTACGTTTATAGGCTACACATCTGTAAAAATAACTAAAAAGAGAACAAAAAGGCGTCATGTTCTTCCAACTAATTATATAAAAAAATATTTCATAATACTAAAGAAAATAAGGTGGTAGTTCCTCACACATTGATCTGATGAAACATCAAAGTTTTATTTTTTATTTTATTTATTTTTTCATATCCAGCCCCTCATTTCAGCTAACCTTTCAAGAAAAATCAGTCAAATTGTAACTGGTTGTTATGTAGATGTCTCAAATTAAAAATCTTTGTGCAGGAAAAATTCAGTATCTGAATGAAAGCAGTAGTTCCCGGGTTTTGAAATGCTCCAAGAGTAAAGGTTACACAAGTATACAGGAGACCGCATGTGTAACACTTTATTCTTATTGTTGTAACTGATGCATTCATTTAGCTTTTTTTAATTTAATATATAAAAAAATATACTTGTTTATAGCCAAATGATAACATACTTCAAAATCTTCAAAAAAGGACCAAACTGTATCACAACAGCACTGTCATTTATCAAACTAATTAAGAAATAGGCTTAATATAAACTTTTGTCAATAATGAGTCAACCATCAGCTGCAGCCTTTATTGTATATTATATTAATATGAAAGTGCATCATGTTCATCATAGAAAATTTAACTTATTTAGTAAAAACTTTCAAAGAAACAGCAGCAAAGCAACAAAAAGGTTGGTTATCTGATGTGCAACATATGATACAAACTGCTCTTCACCCTTTAATCTCCTTCCACCATTTCAGGCTTTATAAGTCTGATGTGCTGTGACCTATATTAGACCAACCTTTTCTGTAAAGTCTCTCTTCCTGCTATTCAGACATAGGTTAAGACAGTTTAACTGTAGCTAATGACTTTAGTTAGAACATTTCAGAAACACCCAAATCCATAATTTGATAAGACAAAAAAAGCAAGTAAAAAAAAAACAGATAAACAAACACAAACAGTATTTTTGAACACTTTATATGGTTCCACTTTATTGCAGCGTAGCAATAAGAGCCATATGTTTTGATTAAAACAAAAAACAACTATTTTCTGCAAGTTTTCCCCTTTTTGAAGTATTCTAAGTTTAGATTTCTGTTGTCAAAGTGAATTTTTTCTTCTTTTTTTAAACCCTGCCTTCCTCTTTCTTATTTCCACATGATAACAATGAAGCCAGTAAAATTTCATTGCAGCAGTTAGTGAACAATGACACCACACTCATGGAAGTGCAATGTAAACCACACTACCACGACCATCCTGTAAAAAGGGGAAATAAAGGGGCCACCAACAACAGCATAATATCAAAACTTTTTATACTGTTGTTGTTTTGTGCACAACACTGCTTGATGTTTTTTTCCCCATTCAATGTCTGATTATAAGAAATACTTCATCTAGATAATACAAAACAAACAAACACACACACAAAAAAACTTCAATATTTGTGTCGTTTTATTTTACCCTGGCTAACCTCCTCATGTCGGTGGTCTTATACTTCTGGTAACCCTGTTTTTATGCCACTGAGGCTTCATCCTTGAGCACATAAGATCTGCCTAAATCTGATCATGTGTTGTAGAAAATGCAACGTGTTTGTAAGTTAACTTTGGGCCAGCTGGTAAAAAACAGGAAGCGATCATGCAGAAGAGAAACTTATCAGCCTGTTCAGCAGACTCAGAGCATGAACATGCTTCCCACCCTTAACCCCTGACTATTTTGATCTGAGTCTGAAAAAACCCCTGTCAGTAAACAACGTGCAGAGCTGAGACTGTTTAGTATGTAAAAGAAAAGAAGAAGAAGAAGAAAACCTCAAGCATGAACCCAACTATTCTATTAAGTTAGAATTAAGGTTGCTTGTCTAAACTGCCCATATAAACATATATACAACTGCAATATTCAAACAGCTTCAATTGAAAACAGTTGTAATTTCAACATGCATTTATGCAGCCTGCATCAAATATTTTTTCAGTGTATTTGGACACCAAATACGTCAACGATAATTTACCTTGATGACCATGATACGTGAGCACAACAATAACTTGATCACATGTGTGGCCCGTTTACTGTCTTCTAGCTTACCCACAGCTCTGTGGTGGGGGTCGTGAAAGGGTCTTCTTTTCCTGTGTACGCATTGTCTGGCCCTATAAGCTGAAAACAAATACAGTCAACACAAGCTAACTTGCACGAACAAAAATGTTCTTAAAACAAAACAATACGATTTTTTTTATTTGAGGGTGCCTTTCTGGACACTCAAGGAAAAGGCTTATAATCACTAAAAATCACTAAAAAGAATGTCCATTTTACAAGTGTATAACAGAATTATTTCAAATGTTTTGGTAAGTGGCCATCGTCTTCGCAAGAATGAATATAAACTTGGTTGATGCTGGTTTGATAAGTAGCCTAATGTGTATTCATTGGACAGCTATGCTCCCTTTAAAGTGGAAACAACTGGCCAGTATTTGATACTGCTGGGACACTCCAAAGTGTCTTTACACAGAGTTTGGTTTTAGAGGGAGATATAAATAGCCCATCACCAATGATGGGTCTCATGCTGGAACTTTGCTGGTATAGCAGGAAAGAGGATGAAGAGCCGTAAATAAAATGGATATAACTTGCATGTATGTTGGGGAAGATCCGTAACAAAACTGTTAACATGTAAATGTAGTTTTCCTTGCAACAGTAAAATTTATTAAAGCAAAAATTAACGGCAAGGCAAGGCAAGTTTATTTGTATAGCACATTTCATGTACAAGACAATTCAAAGTGCTTTACATAAAACCTTAAAAGCATTACAGCATGGTGC
>JAPMNP010721747.1:0-11247 GCA_029874935.1 Atherina boyeri | reverse complement strand
ATGGATCTAAATATCTCCCGATAGACTTCAAGTAACTCCAAAATTGTCCGGGTGAGTTTATGAACTTATTTCATGCCATAAAAAAGGTGCAGGTTAAAAAAACAGCACTTTTCCTTTAACAAGCAATACTTTGAGTTCCCTCGTCCTTTCTGTTTATTGCATGAGCAACTTCTCGCTGAAACAGGACATGACAACAAGACTAAAACTTCCCCCTGTGGGTCATTCTGGCACTATAACAACACTTTGTTCCATATGGGATGTAAATGATGAATTTCTCCGAGAATCTTGTTGAAATTCAGTCCCTGGAAAATTTGCTCAAGAGCTTGAAATACTCAGGATGCAATTAGTAGATCTAATATGGCTATTTGCCTCACTGTTTAGGGGCTAGTGTTTGTTTAAAACATCACCTTCACCTTCTGTTATCAGCTCGGTGAATAGTATCTCCTGGAACACAATGCTGTGCTGTACAACCCAATAAAAGAGTAAAAGGCAAGGACAATCTCAAAGACTGCCTGGCTGATAACAAAAGGGCCTCACCTAATAATGAACAACTGGGGTTGGCTTTCCTTTCTCTGATGTGGGGAAACTTGGGCGAAGGAGGGGGGAGAAGCTCTGCCAGCTCTTGCCAGCGTGTTTTATGGCTAATTGAGGCATTTGGAATAAAACTGCTGCAAAATGGCACCCTTTAGAATTGGAGCGAGGTTAATATATAGTGATCCCACAATTAGCCCAGGATTGTTAAGATCTCTTTAATTCTGTGAGGTCCATTAAGCGGGATGGCCGGGAAAGTGCTTCCACCGAGACAATTTTTCTCTCCTCTCTTTGTTCTTCCTGTCCTTTTTCCCTCTCAGCAGCTGCTGTAGTAATCAATATGAGTGGACATGGCCGTCAGCAGGTTGCCAGGTTGTTCAGCCCTTTGGGTGCCATAGCTCCTGACGTTCACCCACAAAGTGATTTTGTTTACAAATATACAAGAAAGCAAGTGAGTTATTGGGAGTAGACTGACTTTGGTGCAGAAACTCTGTGCAGTGTGGTCCCTAAGCTGGTGTGGAAAAGCTCGCCCTCCTGGACAGAGCTATTAGATCATTTTCTCTCCTGGGTAGAAACGATCACTGAGGTTTGCTCTTTACCCCAGTTTCTCAAATCCCCTCTTGGCCTGTGAGTGCCTGCACTAGAGCCACAGCAGCGCTTGCTGCCTGACCGTCACGACTTAGGGTTTTACAAGTGTCTCTCACAGAATATGAGAGTCCCTTCTGAGTTATCTTTGGGGATACAGAGTGACCGTGGGAGCTTGCCAATTGGTGGAGTTTTTCTTTCCTTTTTTTTGTCAAACAGGATTGAAATCACTACATTTGAGCTTCCCACAGCCTCAAAACCTCTAAACCATGATATAATGACGCTTGCACAGCCCAATTTTGAATGTGACTATCATCATATCAGTGGCATAGGCTGCAATTTCTACAGAATGTAGATTTATAGGTATAAGAAGGATGGGTGAGGTGGATAAAGCTGCACCTAAATACAACGTTGATTGGATAGTTGATGAGTTTGGACCTAAACAGATGGCGGGCTCATTAAAGACTCATTTGTGATAATCTAAAATGATTCCAAATTTCAATTTTTCATACCAGGATGTATGTTTGGGCTAAGCCAAGGCTCCAGCTTTATCTGCAGTTAATACCAACCTGCTTAGTGCTCAGGTAATGATTTGGGAAGCTGGGAAATGGTGAATCTTTGAATAGCACTAGGTTCCAGCACAGTGGATTTTGAAGCTTCTTGCAAGTAATTAAACAGCATGCCACCTCATACAGAGCAATTTCCTGCAAGGCATTTGCTTGCCAATGCAGCATGGCCCCAGTCTGCATCACGTTATCTCTGTGAAATATGTCCTCTTTATCATTTTTTAATAATGACAGAGTGTTTATGTTGTTAGGAGAAAATCTACTCAGTGAGCATCAGATTAATATTTTCCTGACTGTTAGCTAGCTAACTGAATGGCGAAGATATCTGTTTCATCTATAAATGAAAATTGGAAGGGGAAAGCATTAAAATGGCTCCTATCTCATTTGTAAATCCAAAGCTTCTCAGGGAAAAAAAACAAAACAATCCATGGTGGGTCTGTAATTGTGTAAAACCAGTGGGGTAGACAGGAAAAAAAAAACATGTGTGTGCATGTGGGATTCTGAGTAGTCTGTAGTAAAGTGCTGGTATCTAAGATGTTGGTCCCCCATCCCACGGCATAATGATGGCCACACGCCGTCACCAAGTGATGATAATCTGGCCGTGTGCATAAAGGGATTTGTTCTTGTTGGGCTGGCCACAGAGCATCCCAGGGCGAAAATACTGTTTATCTTTCCGCTGTCTCAAAGTCCCCTGGGCTTTTATGCCCCTGGAACTTGCACTTCCTGTTGTCAGTAGTCGATGCAAAAAGACACAGCCATGCACACCAGAAAGCACACACACACCCCCTTCTGTTAAGCGAGCTGCGCTGATTTCACTCCTAATATCTATCTATATCATACATTTTCCTTTCTCTTTTGTTTTTTTTTGTTTTTTTTACTACACATATGCACAGCTATTATCCCCCAACCTCCCGGCTCACATATCCCCTGGATATCTGTCTCTGTATATTCATTGCTCTTTGTATCACACAGTCAGTTATAATCTCAGCCATTAAGCAGCCAGCTGCAGCAAGCACACAGCAGCTCTTCTGGTCCGTCAGAATAGAGCTGAGTGGCAAGAATAAGCTTTGTTTGTAATGAAATGTTGACTGCAACTTCTTATCCTGAATCTCAGTTGTCAAAACAACATTTTAAATATATCACATTTATTTAGTGTTAGCAGTTGTAATTCTCCTTATCTTGAGGATTGCTTGCAAACATCTTGTCAGCGAGCCATTTGTCTCATCACTTTGTGGGTGATGAGAGAGAAGAGACAAATTCTGTCCATTGTTGCCTTCAACTCNCCATACCCCAACCTGCTCCAGCCCAGTTGGTCCTCCTTGCTACTTGTCAGTCCTGGTAATGGGTTTCTTGTTGGTGATGTTATTTTGGTCCAGTAAGCTGCATGGTTAAAATATGAGTGACAGGCTTGACTCACATGCGCACGAGGAGAATTTTGTTTTTCTGCAGGCTGCCAGAATAGACTGGATTCTCCTTCTGCGAAAGAAAATTGAGCAAAAAACTATTATATTAGCGATGAAAGTTGTCCTTTACCCCCCCGTAATGAAAAATAAAAGCTTTTCTCTTAACTAAAATGCCCTATTTTCCTTGTCCTCCTCGTTTTCCCCCTCCTAAGAAGATAGATGAAGAAAATGAGGCCAACTTGCTGGCAGTGCTCACAGAGACCCTGGACAGCATCCCGGTGGATGAGGACGGATTGCCTTCGTTTGAGGCCCTGGCAGATGGGGACGTGACCAATGCCAGTGACCGGAGCTGTCCCTCCTCTCCTGACGGCTCACCACGCACCCCAGAGCCCGAGGAGCCTTCTTTGGTAACAACAACAGCTCCACCACCATATCATATCTAAATATGTACACATTGTTGTTGTTTTTTGCTAGTTCAAAGCAAAGGTTTTGCACAGCTGAGAAACCAAAGTGATTATTTGTCTGTTAGATTTCCGCTGGTCCTGCCCAAGTTATGCTTCATATCTGCCACAGCATGTTGCCGTGCTGTATGAGCCAGGCGTGCAAGTAGAGATTCAGATGCAAGGAGGGAGAATGGATAAGAGCGCTTGATGCTCTGTGCTAATTATATAACACTATTGTGGTGGCAATTCAATGACATGAACACTGTGGTGGGGCCAACTGCTGTTGACACATTACCACAGCCCCCGAAATAAAGGCACCGCATAATGCAAGTAAGGGGAAAACTGAAATCCATCCTATCGCATCTATTCTCAGTGGGTTTCAACTCATTATTTGTTCTCATGACCAGCATCAGGGCATTTCTTTGGCTTTAATGCTTTGACCTAAAATGTTATGTTGTTTTATGTTATAGTCCATTTTATTTCATGCCGGTTTCTTTCCAAATGACCTTTAGCGGAATGCCTAAATGTGTTTATTCAATCACATAAGAGAAGCCTGGTTGTGTGTACACAAAAACACCTGCACAAGAAGAAAAAAAACTCTTTATTCCCAAGTCTATAAACTGCATACAACTGCTTTGTCTCAGTGTATGAATGATTTTTTTTTTTAAACTGTAGTAGCAGTCAGCTGGAATATGACGTGTAATGGAAGGAAAATGTTCATTTACATAACCTAGTGCCTCTCCCCTCCTTCTCCTACCCTCCCGGTTCTGTTTGGGTCCATTTCCAGCTGAAGAAGCTCCTTCTGGCACCCGCAAACTCCCAGCTCAGCTATAATCAATACACAGGTGGCAAGGCACAGAACCATGCAGCCAGCAGCAACCACCGGATCAGACCACCACCTGCCGTCGTCAAGGTAGGGACACACGCAGAATACACGCACTGCCTCGCTGCTTATTTCATTCTGTTTATTTATCTCGCTCATTCTGCTCCTGCTCTGTTTTCTCTCTCTCTCTCACTCTCTCTCTCACTCTCGCTCTCCCTCCTTGTCACATTTTTTTTCCTTTTTGGTGGTCGCCTTCAGAAGATGTTAGACTTGTGCTTTAGCAGTCTACTATCCCAGGGGGCTGTCTTGTAATGAAAACAGGCTGATTGCTGTTGGGCTTTCCATGCGAGGCATCGGCACTGTTGTCTCATTAGCTCCAACACTTACACGCCTTGGTATAGTGCCTGTTTGAGGGGGGAAGAAAAAAATCGCTCTTGGTTGAGATTGATGTGTTGAGATGCCAAGATCAAAATGTTTATCTTGATGTACTCATTAGATGTTCTAAAAACAGTATTTTTCGTATAGTGGTGAGTTTGATTAAGATACAATTTCAGTCTGTGTAAGTACTGTTGGTTTTTAAACGTGACTTAATAGATTATGTGTTTTCATTTTCATGTCATTTAACTTACCATATACAGCATATACTAAAGCGCTCGTTTGCTCTTGCTTGGCAAAAATGTCTGAAATCTTCATTCGCAGTGCTTAACTGGGCGCTTAAAGTCTGCTAAATGGTAAAAGCATGTGTATCTGTTCATATTGTGTGTTAGACACAGCCCAGACGGATGAGAGTGTGCTCTGCGTACGATGCACATTCAGTGCGTCAACCTTCCTCGCTGAGTCTATTTTCATACCGTGCCTTTGAGTCATCCATTTCTGGAGCAGAGCGAATGAGGACTCCCGGAGGACACGGTGCGCGTACAGAGTGGCGCGGTGCTGCTCGGGGGGCCACGCAATTAAGATGATGGGCGGACGGCACTCCCACCATCGCCTCCCAGACACTCGGGCGACTACTGTGCTTTGGCTGGCTTGAGTCACTCTTTCAGCCTCTCTGTGGCTCCGTCTCTTTTTACTTTCATGTTTTTGCCTTGCAGTACTTTGCATTTCTCACAACTGGATCAGCTGTACTCTACAAACAACAGCAGGGCCGAACTTTCATCTTAAGCAAACTTAGCAATTATGTCTCTTTTTCTCTGTTTTGCACAGACGGAGAGCCCCTGGAACGGTAAAGCAAGAGGGGGTTCCAGCCAACAGAACCGCCCGGTGAGGCGGCCTTGCACCGAGCTGCTGAAGTACCTAACGGCCACCGATGACATCCTGCTCCACACCAAAGCCAGTGAAGCCAAGGGCGCCTGGGGAGGTGCCGGTAGCAGAGACAAGAGTGGCCTGGGTCTCGGTGCCTCGTCCTCCTCCTCGTCGCCATCCGCGTCATCCACCTCCTCGTTCTCCTCCCTGTCCTCCACCTCTTCCTCCTGCTCCACCACCACCTCCAAGAAGAAGTCAGCTGTGCCATCTCAGCAGCAGCAGCAGCCGCCGCAGCAGCATCACCAGCGAGGTGAGAGCCGGGCTGCAGGCGAGTGTAGTATGGCTGGTGTTGGGGCTGGGAAGTGGCAGCGTTGCACTCACCATGACGGGGTTGAGGAGTCGAAGGGTGCCTCTATCCCTGTTGGCCACAGAACCTACAGCTGCGGCCATGCCCGCCCCAAACTGGAGCACAGGCCGCCCAGTGAAGAAGGAAGGCCGCCAGGCGATGTGGGCCGCCTGGCCGCCGCTAGGTTTATTAGGTATATGCATTCTTATTCCCTCCCTCCCCGAGAGGTGAGTCACAGCTGTGAGCATTGCCGAGAGGCTGCAGGCGCCACTCAGGCTAGTGAGGGCTTTGGCAGGCAAGGCCGTAGTAACAGCAGCGGTGCCAGCCGCACTCCGCATAGGCACATCACAGTGACAATAAAGAGAAGAGACGAGAAGCCGGGGCACCCTTTACTTAGCCAGCTTCTCACTTCCAAACAGAGGCCCTCTCAGTTCCGGGCCAACCTACCCCCACCCACAATCCCCCCTTTACGTAGCACTAAGAGCAGATCAGCAGGTAATAAGAGGTCCGAGAGCCCAGCCCAAGTTTTTTCTAAGGTGGAAGAGGAGGAGGTCAGACGGACCCCCGATCATAGACGGCAGGGAGAAAGTTTGGTGGAAGAGCCTGAATCAGGACTCCTGTTGTCACCTTTCACCTTAGACCTAGACAGCTGGGTCAGCCAGCTAGAACCAGAGCTAGACTTGGGCTTTGGACTGGACCTAGTGTGGCCAAACCAGGGGGGCTATGGGGAGGATGTTCACCATGATGATGATGGTGATGGTGTTGTTGTTGATGATGATGATGATGACCATGTCATGGGCAGCCCTGCAGCGGTGCGCTCACAGGGCCCACCAAGCCCACTCATCCCAGATACTAGCATTGCAGAGCCCACCCCTCCCTGCATCATACAAGGGCAAGGGCACCCACACAGGCAGGCACTCAGCGAGCACCCCGATGACCAGGGCCACCTGTTGTTAGGTAATCATGACTGCATCCCCCCCACTGGCCTTATCTCTGCTCTCTCTTCTCCCTCTCCTGCTCTAACCACTTCCGAGTTTGATTTCACAACTAACCCGTATTCTAATCTGAATCTAACAGTCATTCTGAGGACATAAACACCAATGACTGCAGAAAGCCTGCTCGCCAATGCTTTTCGCTAGTCCAGGAGGCATTTCTTTTCTTTTGTTTTGGTTTTTTTCCCCAAATTAAAGAATGAAATTTAGGAAGAAAAAAAAAGGAGGGGATGGGAAAAGGGGTGAGCCTTGTCTTGCTACTACACACCCTGCATTCACAAAGTTGATTCCTTGAACCATCTTTGGCTGAGTGTGCTGAACATGAACATTTAGACTCAAATCCCGGGTGCTGCTCTTTAGCATCGTGCTACCAAAGCCACATTCTCTTAGCTGGAGCACAAAGTCGGCCAGAGCCTCGGGCAACTGCACAAGCTTCCTTGACTCTCCTTTCTTCCTTCTTTTTTTTCCCCTCCTCTGCTGATGGTGCATGCGATATGACTTTATTGTCTAGCGAGGGGCTCACCCACTGTCATATGTCTTGTTTGTGGCATTGTCTCTGTTTTTATGTTTTTATTCCATTATGATCTGTATGTTGTCTTGAGCGCAGTCTGTCTGTGTCTGGACACCTCTTAAACCATCACTCCATCCTGCCTCACAGAGTAAACAGTAAATCCAAAGAGAGTAAATTGTTAAAATGGGGTCAAATTGAAAAAATATCCTTTGTATAGTTCTGTCCATAGAAAGAATATCTAACTAGGGATGGGTGTTTTTTCTTTTTTTTGGTTTTGTTTTGGTAGTAATAATTGTATTTGTTGAGCAAATTTAAGAATAGTTGTTGCAGAATGTGGACCTTTTCTCTTCTGCCATGAGTGTCATACTTAGGTCAATAATTACCCATGCTCCTTTGTGTTCTGCAGCCAAACCAACCACCTTGCCACTTCCTTTGACCCCAGAGTCTCCAAAGTAAGTGTGAGAAGTTTTTCCACATTATTCTAGGCAAAAAGCAACAAAAAACTACAGCAAAAGACAAAGCCAAATCAAAATTATGCAGACAAAAATCCAAATGGAGGCATTTTTGTGACTCATTTCCATTTCTTATATCACAAAGCTTTAGAAATCTTCCACCTGACAAGTAAGATTTAGCCTTTTTTTTCTTTTTTTTGTCTTCCAGTGACCTCAAGGGATCACCGTTTGAGAACAAAACCATTGAACGCACATTAAGTGTGGAGATTGCAGGAACCCCAGGTGAGTACACTTTTCTGATCATCTCAAGCATATTTTGTCATTATAAACCCCTTAGAACACTAATTCCTCGGGTGTTGTTGCTTGTCCTGGGTTAATGCAGAATATTTTAACATTCTCGATCACTCCGTCACAGTTCGGAGTTCAAGGTGAAGGCACAGGAGATCGCTTTTATGTGTATTGATTCGGCTTTCTAATCTCTGCGGGGTTTAACAGCAAAAACCTCCCATCACTCCCTGCTCTTCATAACTGAAGAGTTAATATGCCTTTTTTTTCTATCAGATCCTAATGCTCTCTGACCGACAGCTTACCTTGCCCACACATCGCAGGGAAATTAAAATGGCCGTGGTATTGCCTTAATTGGTTAAGCTTTGTAATTCAGTTTAGCCATAATGATCTGTGCCTTCCCGTCCTGAAGTCTCTTCTCAAGCAGACAGTTTGATCCGTTGACTCAGAAGTAATTTCCGGCACATCTCTGCATCGTCGCCGGTATCAGTGATGCAGCATTTGCATTGTTGGGTTGTAATCAATTAGAAGAATGCTCTGTGCAAAAAGTCATTATGAGACAAAAGTGAGACGAATGTCTGCAAAAGCCGAAATAATTACCACACACTTGGAGATTAATCATCGTAGATCAGTAAGAAATTAAATGACTGCCCTTTGGCCTCTTCTTCTGGCCCTTTTGGGTATTCATTTACCAAGAGTGGGACGTGATCCTTGCCCCAGCTCATGTCTCTCCCTTGCACCCTCCATTTGTGGGGGATATAAATTCAAACTTTGAGAGGTATCCCTCTGTCCTTCTGACTTTGGCTCAAGTGTTGTTTAACCCTCGAGTGTAGATAAGATTCAGGGTCAAATGGGATGCCTGTTGGTCCTAAAGAGGGGGAAGAGCGGTGCTCCTTAAGCTCCAGGGAAGTTAAGCACGGTTAATATTGCCTCCTGTTTTACTGCACGTGGGTGAGTCTATTGACCTGTGGCCAAATCTGCGTGTTCGTTCTGTTCCACCACGTCCATTTTACAAGCATGGTCAAATAAAGCCCTTCAGCTGACTTCTCCATTCTGGGCAAATTTAAGATTGAATATTAGCAAGAAAGTCATTAGTCCAGAAAGCTCTGGGTTACTGAGCCCCATTTGTAGTTAGAGATTAGCTTTTGAGGCTCGTGCTTTATGAGATTGATGGATATAGATCCCAGGAAGTGCAGGGAGAAAGCTGCTGCATGTCCGTTTGGCTGATTTAGAGAAACATTCCTCCACAATAGAGATAACGGGTGCGTTACTGACAATCAAATGGAGGTATGTTGAGTGAGCGGCCGAACTTTAACCTTTATAATGAATTTGTGGTCGCTGTTATTGTTTGAATAAAAATATACATTTAACCCTTTGATGCATAGAGTCCACTACAGTGGACACCTATTCAAAGGCTGTTTTCTGATATATCGTCGCTGTCCGATGAAAAACACGTATCTCCAAAATACTTATTTTTCAGGAGCGTGAAAAAACAGTTTTTCTCACAAACTGATTTGAAAAATAAACCCAATTCTGTGTAACTAGATATATTTAGGATTCGGAATGAAACCCTGTTTATATAGTCATCTGTAACCTGTTTAAATAATTTTAAATGGATTTACGTGCATTGTTGTGAGCGACAGTGGACATACACGTTTTTTAAATAATGTACAACAATGACGTTCGGTTATGTGGGCCTCCACTTTCCAGGCTATTCTACAGTTCCGCTTAGCATGTTATGCTAATCAAAGATTTTTCTTGGCTTTTTATATTGAAATCGGGATAATTCATGGGTGAGCAATCGTCCAATATTTTTGTGAGCACATCAGTTTGACTAGTTTAATATAACTAAATTATATGACATTATGGCAATGAGTGATTGAGCAACACCTCAAATGCAACTCACAACAAACTAGCTGTTTGCTAATGTACGGCGACAAAGTTGTAATCTGAAATCAGCATTATGCTGCTACGCAACATTTACCATCGTCTTAAAAACTATTTTGCCGATTCAAAGTTATCCTTCTGGAGTTTAAACACCTTCTATTTCCGCATAACACAGCACTGCGCCCTGTGCATATTATGCATGGATGTGGATGGTATCTTTGCAAATTTCTCATTTCATTGGACATCAGTGAGTCAGCCAATACTCTGCCACTCACTGTAGAGGAAATAAATATACTATAAAATTTGATATACATACATCGTAGTTATCATGTTTGCCTCAGCGATAAACAGGACAAAAAAAATGGTCCAGCTGTGTTTTAATAGAATATCTATATCATATGAATATGATGGCATATTATTTTACAAATAGCTTCATAGAATAGATTAAAATAAATAAGCTAACTGAATAAAAAGTTGAATAAATTCAAAATGAAGAAAAGCATTACTCTACATCTGTAGATGTCAAATGTTGTAAGTTGAAAAATATGCCTCTGTTTTTTTAATAATTCATGCATCAGAGGGTTAATTGTCAGGATCTGTAAATTTTATACCATGCCAAATTATTATCTAATATCACATGAAAGCAATGCCTTCATGTTTGCTTGGCCATTCTCAGAGAGGTGTGGTGAAGGCTACAAAAGGCAGCGAGGCCCCCCTTGGGATATGACTGTTCAGGCCTAATCTCTGCCAAGCTAATAGATTTACCCTGTGCTGCTGTGTTGTCTTTAATTACTGTATCTCATGACACAGAGGTGGTCGGTGTGTTGCTATTTGCATAGCTTACTGCCGGATCAACTCTTTAAGCCTGGAGTTGTTATTCGCTCCGTGGTCTCCTCGCGATTTACAGCTGGACGAAGAGAGAGAGAGACGAAAAAAAATAAAAAAGATTATGAAACCTTCCTGTTTCTTTCTGCCGTGCTGACTTGTTCCATGGTTTTCTTGCCCGTGTCTGCATGATTGGTGTTTGTGTCTGCAGATCATCCATCAGTAGCAAGTTTGACTGAGAGGCACATATTTATCTAACTCTGATTTATTTCACCCCCCACTGCTAATGGCTCCTAGTTTATGATCCCGTGCGCAAATTGTTTTGGACAGATGGCGCTTCATTGGTGAAACAGAAG
>JAPMNP010721742.1:0-15703 GCA_029874935.1 Atherina boyeri | reverse complement strand
TCCCAAAAATAGTCGCACGGGTGAAAAATCGGCTCAAAATGGGCCAAAAATCGCACAGTGTAAGCCCAGCTTTATCTGTAACCAAGTACAGATCACATTTACGTAAGTTACCAATTTTACTTGAAAGATTTAATGAGATTTTTAATTGGTATAAAATGGTAGGCCTGTGTTGAAAAAAAAAAAATCGATTTTCCAATTCGGAATCGATTTTTACATTAATTTGTAAAGATCGATTCGTAACTCAGAGGATCAGGGTTTTTTTTTCAAATATATATATATATTTTTTTTTTAAATAGGCCTTCATTTTCACCGGGAACTTTCTGCGTCACTGAATTAACGCATAAAACACCATTTAGACTAAACAAACATCTGGGAAAAAATGCTTTTTTTCAAAACACACTTGAAGATCTGATCGAATTGAATTGAATTGAATAATGATAATCGATTCAAGATCTTGGAGAATCTGAATCGAATCGATTCTTAAAATTTGAATCGATACCCAGCCCTAATAAATGGCACTTAGGCTATGTGTTTATCAGTCAGCTTAGAAAAAGAAGAAAAAAAAAAAAAAAGAAGAAGAAATATCTTCTGAGTCCCTTATAGAAATGTATACTTTCTCAGCAACTAATTGGTACACTAACCTTTCGAACAGCGACTCATTTGCCTCTGTCACAATTCAAGTCTTACAGATAATTATTTGATGACTTGTTGACATAACCGCTAAATGAAATGGGGGGATTTCATATTCTCCATGCACATTAAAACTGCTCTGTCTACAGTAAAAGGGAAATGTAAATTGCCACTGGAAATATGTTTGGTTTTTTGGCAGCTTCTAGAAGATATTCAGGCTTGTGCAAAAAAACAATGTGTAAGAATCAGTGTCATAATATTTTAGACACCATTAAATCCTTCTTTTAGATCAAATCTCTCTGTCACACACAAAAATATTCAAAATCAATCAATTACTTCAAATTCATGAGGAGTACCTTACAACTACAAAAGGAACACTCTTTGCCCTGACAGTTTGCATAACCAATCTTTAGCTTTAAGTAGATCCTGTCATGAATCATTCATGCAACAAAAGTAAAATGTTACACGATGTGAGTTGAACTCTACTGTTTTTGGAAGGTGGCTATTTTTAGAATAGCTAAATTTAATTTGCAGCTGACCCTGCTAAAATAGCAAATTGAGGTAATGCGAGATTAACGTTTGCGTGTTAGCTTAGCATTTAGAAGCTAACAACGGTTCCAGCAGTTAACGCTAGCCACATATGTAGCTAAATGTGTTAACAAATCAGGATGGTTAGTTACGGGAAATGGGTCAACTGCTGACAAGTCACTCACATGTATGCATAAAAATATTACCCAGCTATTCGTTATGAACATAACTGGTAAAACGCTATGTTTAAGAAGACAAAACACTATTTCATAAGCTGGTTGAAATGCATGTAAACACATTGAGTCGAGCCCGCTAGAGGCTAACGTTACGCTGACTCTGAGCTAGCCTGACTTGACAGCGGCTTTCAACTGGAACCAGTACGCACCATCGAAAAACAAATGTTCACGAGTTATGTCTCCCATCACACAAACCATAACAATTTGTACAGTTTGTGCGTTCTTTGCCACATTTTAACACTATTTAGAGGAGGTTGTTTATTTGTCATATGACATTAACGTTAACGTAGAAGGTTAAAAAAAAACAGTTTGCGCCAGCACCATCGTTTCAATCACAGTTACGGCATAGCTTCCAGTAGTGTCCAGCACCAGTTAACTTCAAGGTTTAAATACCTGCGAGCTGTCTCCTGAGTAACAACGCTGATTGTGGCTCTGTCATAGTTTAACAAATAATCTCAATTATGTTCAAGAGTGATATTTAGAGGTAACCGCGTTGATTTAACGTTCACTTAACACAGTCCGTTCCTTCTATTTTCCGTTTAGCATTCTCGACATTCTTCTTCTCTGCCTTCTCCTGCCGCGGCGCTGCTGCTTTTTTCTTCTTCGTTGAAATTCTTTACAGCAGCTAGCGCGTCCATCGAGACATGACTGCCATCTTCAGATTCAAATCGACTTTGGGTTGTTTTGCTCAGTAAGTATAAATGTCATGTGATATCTCAACACTATCAAATTGCTAGTAATCACCTCATCGTGGACTTTTTTTTTTTTTTTTTTTNCGTTTTGGTCATGCGTGTCATTGACCAGTTTTACCAAAATGAAAGTGTCAGTCGTTGAGCTTCACTGCTTCAAATGTTTAGATATGTTCAACAAAAGAAATAACAGAAATAAATAAAATAAAAAGAAAACTAAGCGTTGACAACAACTTTGTGCTGTAAGCTACTACTAAATGTTTCACACTAAGCTATTTAACCTTCAGCTTTGGTTAGTCAAAGTTATGAAGGGATCACCAGTTTAACACAGGAACGTCACGTCAATTTCTGTTCAATTAGCCCTACTATTTCTCTGATTTGATTACAAATCTAACTCATGCCACCTGTAGAAGTGGATGTTTTTGAGAGGTGAAAAGATTATGGAAGATTTATCAGCTCCTAAATGTAGCCTAACCAATGGAATTCCATGACAGATGTTCACAAGGCAAAAGCTCACAAATAGTTAATCCATATTTACAGCGGGGGGATTGTACCGATATACAAATGTGAAATATGTTTCATATTGTTATTGTGGGATCTGAGTGGTCTTTCCAGAGCTCATCTCACCGTAAGCACAAGGAAGTAAATAACATTACAAATCTATTCAACAGTGTGCAGACAAATGCTTACAACACAAATAGGTAGCCTAGACAAAATGCTCACAATTTGTTTTAAAATATTTATTTTTAAAAAAGAAAAAAAATCACAGTGGCCTAATACGATATTTTAAAGCAGTCTACTGGAACTCGAGGACAACAGTTTATCCTAATATTTACAAGCTTGCCAAGAGATATATACACATCCCAGCTACTTATGTGCCATTTGAAAGGGTCTTCTCCAAAGCTGGAGAGTAATAAGAATGAGGAACAGAAATTATCCTTTTCTTAAATTAAAATGTTTGAAACCCCAAAATGCACCCATGGGGAGTGAGAGGTAAGACAAACCAAAGGAGTATACACCAGCAGCATCTGTCAAGGGGTCAAAGCACTTTTAACTTAGTCTCACCAGTGTGTGAGAGAATCAAGTGTGACCTTTGGTGTGATAGAACTACAAATTCCATGTAGGCCTACATATTTTACAAGTGCACTGGGACATGTGAACAAATTTCATATATGTATCTTTTTTTTTGTTGCTGTAAATATAGATTTTAAAATGATTTGTGAGAATTTGTCATGGAACCGCTGGCGAGGTAGCAGCAACAGTGCCCAAGATACCAGCTGCACCAAACAGATTAATCGGAAACATTGGGAAATCCTGGAGATGTTTAGTCAGTGAAGAATAGACTCATTCAGCTCCATTCCCATCAAGATAGCTGTAAGACCTCCAAACCCCACCTTTTCACCAGTACACACAGTAATGTGATCAATAAAAACACAATTGCTCTACATATCCGTACTCTTCTATTTGTAAATCTGCATATATTCAGTTTGTAAAACATTATATTAATACGACATATTCAAATGAATCCTTTGTTTTTTGCAAAGACAGGCAGACGCAATAATTAACATTCACATCCAGTAAAGCTGCAGTTCGGAAGAAATGAACTTGTGCTTGCTTGCAGTCCATAAAATTACAAATACTAAATATATATAAAATATTCCCTGGACATACTCAGTTGCTGTTGTTGGTCTCACACCAGAAAATAGTTTTTAAATTTGACAGGCATATAAATTTTCATGCTATAGATGTTTATGGAGCATATGTCTGGGAGATTTTGTTATCTTGATCACTTTGACTTTGATGGTGCAGAGGATATTGAAAGCAAAAGTGGACATATTTTTGCATGTCATATTTTTCAAATGAATGCGTGCACAAGCAGAAGCATAGACAGGAATTGGCCCGGGTGGCCATGCTCACCATTTGTTTAAGCCTGGCCACCACTGTGGCCACCCTAAACAACAAATAGATAATCCCTTTGAATGACTGTACAGGTACTCAGTGCTTGTGTTGAATCTAGAAAACATTTAAGCTGATACGTAAAGCACTTTTCATACAAACTGAGTATGGCACAAGTTGTATATGAGAATGTGAAAGCATATAACTGTAAAAACAACAAAATAATTATTAAATAAAATACTTATTAATCTCCCCATGCTAAAGCAAAGTGATTATGATTAGGCTATTACTGTCATTTTGAAACAATTTGATACTACAGTATAATTTTGTGGTATTTCTTGTAAAAGATTTCAGTTAACGAGCTATCGATACTCTGTACTACAGATTAGACATGTTTCACAGGAAACAGTCAATGCTTAGACAATATTACTGACAATTTCTGTAATCCTCTGTGGAGGTTGAATTATTTAGCTCTCAGTTTAGGTTCTGAGGTGCATCACTTCAGGTCAGTGGTGTCCAAGTCCATTCCTCGAGAGCTACTATCCTGCAACTTTTAAAAGCATCCCTTGTCCAACACACCCGACTCAAATGAATGGCTCATTACGAGACCACTCCAAAGCTAAATGACATGTGCATGAGGGAATTTCAGTTTTATTGGATTCAATCAGTTCTGTTGGAAAAGGAATGTATCTAAAAGTTGCACGATTGTAGCTCTTGATCACTGGACTTGGACACTGCCGACCCCGATTGTAATACTCACATCTGACACTATATGGTGGCAACGAACATAATTCCTATAGCTTCTAATAAAATTACATCAACTGATTTTATATGTTAGCAACACTTCATGGCATCCATAGCACTGCACTTAAGTAGTTTATGTCATACCTCTCCAATAGAACCTTCTCTGTGATGATTGGTGACTTGTCTTCTTCCTGTGCGTCTCTCTTCTGTGGAGTCCCACAGGGTTCCATTCTTGGCCCTATTTTGTTTTCATTATATATGCTACTACTTGGGTCAATTATAGCCAGGCACAACCTATCTTTTCACTGTTATGCAAAGGACCTGCAAATCTATCTGCCACTGAAGCCTGGTAATGCACAAAGTACCTTAATTGACTGCATTGCGGACATTAAGCAATGCAGTGCCCAAAATTTTATGCACTTAAATGAAGAGAAAACTGAATATATTGTGTTTGGAGAATCTGTCTCTAACGGATTTGGTACCTGGCCTTCAACTACCAGTCAGATGGTAAGAAACTTAGGAGTGATTTTTGATAGCTCATTGAAATTCAACAAACAAATTGACAATGTTGTCAAGTTGAGCTTTTTTTCAACTGCGCCTTCTGGCAAAGGTAAAATCCTTTTTAAACCGCCATGACCTCTAGAAGGTTATTCACGCAATGATAAGCTCCAGACTGGACTACTGCAATGCCCTGTATACTGGTGTCTCCCAGTCCTCTGTTGGCCGTCTACAACTCGTCCAAAATGTAGCTGCCCGTCTGCTAACGAGCACGAGAAAACAAGAGCACATAACTCCGATTCTTTATTCCCTCCATTGGCTCCTGGTTCATTTTAAGAATTCATTTAAAACTTTTAATGTTTGTTTTTAAAGCTCTTAATGGCCTCGCCCCATCTTACCTATCCGAGATGCTGACCATGCGCAATTACGGTAGAATTTTGAGGTCGTCCAATCAACTTATGTTGGAAGTGCCCAGGTCAAAAATGAAAACACTGGGGAGACCGAGCCTTTTCAGCTTCTGGACCAAAGCTCTGGAATAAGCTCCCCAGTGAGATGCATATCATTACTGACCTGGGCCTTTTTAAATCAAGGCTTAAAACGCATCTTTTTAAAATGGCTTTTAGTACCCAGTAGTGTGGTGACACTTTTATATTTATTTTTATACTATTTTTATTTTATTTTATTTTCTCTCATTTATTACTGTACTTGTTTTCCGGTGTGTTGTTTTAAATTGTTGTTTACTCTGTTGTAAAGCATCTTGGTTCACCTATCGGTCGATGTAAGGTGCTACATAAATCAAGTATATTTACATATACATTTACTTCTATGGCTGCTAGAAAGCAAAAATAATAAATAGTATATCAGAATTAATATACATACTGTGATCATTTCCTTTTTTACAGCATACTAAAATTAAAGATGAGAAAATAATGTCACACTTGAACAAATTTACAGAATGTTCTCACCTGCAAAAGGGGGAGGAAGTTGATTGGTAGATTAGAATCACTCTTTACTGGCAGAGGTGACCACACTTGCAGCTGTGATGGTAGGCAGTGAACTTGTACATGTCTGCCTCTACTTTTTTGTCGCTGAGTGTGTGTATACTCTATCCAGCAAGGCTAGAAATTCTATTAAAAAAGCTGGTGCCTGAAAGATCTAATGTAACTTTTTTTATCACTCTTTAACTCATGCAGTTGTGAAGGTTTATGTTGATGATTGATGATGTTGCTTGATACTCTGGCTCTTTTTGTGTTTCCCCAAATCAACAATGATTAATAGATTTAAGGCTTTGCTATCAGATAGTATCACATCCCGATGAAGACTTTGAGGTGCTTGAAATGATGGGATTATGACAAGATTCACACTCAGATAAAAAGTCCTGCTTGATTTTCTGAAGGGACTTTGGTGTTGAGGAATTGCAGAGAGAATGTTTTTATGCATATGTTTAGATAGAGGAAAGGCAAAGAATAAGAATGAACTTTCAATCATCAACACATATGAATGTGTGGGTGGGAGGGAGTCGTGCACATCACATTAAGTATTTAGTTATTTGAAAAACAAAAATTTGTTTTTTTTTTACAAATGTTTGAGTCTGAAATCTAGTTTTCTGAATGGCTAATTAGTTGTGGTGTTCATATATGTGTCAATTTGTGCATACACATGAGAATCTAATTATTTGTACACTTTCTAAAGGTTGGACAAACTGAAACATTGTAAATGAAGAATCAGCAAGTGAAGTGTTCTTTGATCGTTGATCGTTCTTTGATGCTGTAGACACTCAAATAGAAAAAAGTGAGATTTATATGCATGAGAGGGTATTTATTTTTTTATAGCAACAGTTTCACTTTGCAACCAATTACAGTAAACATTTGATATGCTCACAAAGAGGCTTTGATATCAAAGTTGGCAGTGCAGCAATGTCACCAGTTGAACAGCTGTACTGAGACCAACATCAAAACAGCTATAAAGCAGGGATTTCTTCGTTCCCAAGGAAGATTTACCTTGTTAGGATTTATTTGGACATGTTCCAAGTCGGGTCGCGGGGAGCGTAAGTAGGGAAGACCAGACTTCCCCCCTACCTAATTCCGAATGACAATGGATGGATGTTCCATGTCATTAAAAGACATTTTTAAAGAAATTGAAATGTAATTCAGGGTAGGCATTTCAGACTTTAAAGGCTATAATTGTAAAGGAAGAAAGACGTTTCATGATATATCAAGGCAATTTAGCTGATTAAAGTTGAAACATTCAGCTTAGTAACTGAAACCCTCACATAGTGCGTAAAGGTTTTGTCATTTGTCAAAGATAATGATTAATTTGAATGATAAACAGCATGTCATATTGTCACTCTTTTCTGCTTTGAATGAGACAGAATGAATGATTCAAAGACAAGACAGTAGAAGAGCGTCAATGCTATTGGGCAGCATTGCATCAAGCCAAATGTGGAAGCATATGACCAACCCTGAGTGGGCTGGTCCTTCCGCTAACTTAATATATTTTGAGTCAAGTTAGAATTGAGGCTTCTGTTAGCTTCCTCAGTGTCACACTGAAGCCCACACTGTTCACTTGCAGCCACAAGTCTGCAAGTATAAAATGAATGCAGAAGATTAAAAATCTCCACAAAGGCATCATCAGCAAGTAGGTGAGTCCATTTTTCTAATTTAAGAAAGACTATTTAAGAAAGGTGTAAGGGTTTAGTATCTGAATGATATAATTACATCAGTGATGTAATTACATCAAC
Organism: Atherina boyeri; assembly: GCA_029874935.1. Lineage (NCBI taxonomy): Eukaryota > Metazoa > Chordata > Actinopteri > Atheriniformes > Atherinidae > Atherina > Atherina boyeri. Next base: position 7,742 of record JAPMNP010721742.1, on the reverse strand, counting down.
AGCTGTGATAGCGGAATTGATAAAAAGCAGCTGAAGTTTTAATGGTACACGACTGTACTGGATGTGGAGTGTCAAAAGAAAAGATTTTTTGCACAATGGTCTCACTGTTTTTCACTGCAAGGACTGCAACCTGGACGCACAATCCGGGACTTTTCTGAGCACAATGTTAAATCCAAGATGTGTCTTGTAACATATTGTCTTGTTACTTCGGGGATTCATTGTTTACCCTTATCTCTGTCTGTTATCTCTTTAAACGTAACAAGCTCACTGACCCACAATTTTAACAGTGTTTTTGTGGTTGTCAAAAACTGTGATGTATCCGATAAAGAAAAAAGAACTTACCAAATGTCTTCCTTCTCCTTTTTTTGTTATTTTGACACAGTTGCTCTTATACATTTGTGTAATTGCCTTTTGTGACATTAAGACTGTTTCATAAGTTTTCCCACAAACTGTATTAACTTATTTTCGGCAAACAAGATTACATGTAGAGAACAGGAATTCAAGAGAACAGGACTTCAAACATATACTTGAAGAGAAATGCTTTACGTTCCCTTTGTGTAGATAAATCTGCACTGTGATACTGTTGCTTATTGTTCTCCATTAATGCAATCATACTAGTGTGTTTCAAGATTGGTGTTTTTGGTGGCTGTGCAGTCATCTAAATTATTGGTTAGATGTACAGTATGTTTAGCAGAAATGAACAAGTAAAATAACATAAAGTGACCAAAAATAGAGAGAAAAACCATAAATAACTCTGCTTTACCAAATAACAGCCACGGGATTCTAATTTATTAAAGGTTGCCGTATCAAATAGAATTATGTTTTAGTGGGTTTTTTCCCCTTCTTTTTATTTCAAGCAATAATTGATCATCACATCTTTCAGTAAGGCTTTGTGGACTGGTGGGTTTTTCACTCTCTACTTTAACAAAATCACTTGTACTAAAACTTTTCTCTTTTTTTTTTAAAGAAGAAGGTGGAAGTTTAATTTGTCTATTTGTAAAATAGTATTCCCCAGACTTTATCTACAGGTTTTATTCCTGTCATGAGTTGTCAAAAACAGATCTATCACTAAACCACAGTGCACATGCTGTAGCATTATAAATCAAGTGATGAATTCTGTGTCAGTAGGTGAAGGAAGAGCTGCTAAGTATGGAAGCAAAGAGATCTGAAACATCCTCCCAAGAAAGCCCAGGACCACGATGTAGCATGGGCTCCAACTCGGGCCTGCATTATGGCTCTCTTGTAAACAGTGTCTCATCACTTGCGCCAATTGTAACAGATAAACCAGCCATATCACCTACACGGGCTTATATAACCATAGCTGTGCTCTGTTATGTTAACTTGCTCAACTACATGGAGCGGTACACAATACCAGGTTGGCTGATCTCTTGTATTGCATATACACATACAGCCTCTGCTTTGGTGATGAATAGAATTAAACTGTGTATTTATTGTCATGCAGGTGTTCTCTCCAACATTCAGACTTTCTTTGATATAAATGACAGTTCAGTTGGACTTCTGCAAACAGGTATGGAGATGCACAAAATACACATTTTTGATAATTATTTGATTTTTCCTGTATTATTTTAGATTAAGTGATGCGGCTTGTGGTTTTGTTGAACTAAAAACTATTCTTGAATTTTGGGAGGCAAATACAATCCCCATTCCCAAAAAACTGGGACACTGTGTAAAATGTAAACAATAACAGAATGCAATCTCATAAACCCAGATTGTTTTATTCCCAATGTAACATAAATAACATATAAGATGTTCATGATTGAAGGGAAAATTTTAGCTCATTTTCAATTTGATGGCAGAAACGCATCACTATAAAGTTGCAACTAAAGGCTGGAAAAGTCATTGTCAATGATTAAAAATAACTGGGAGCATTTGACAACGTGTCAGTAACATGGCTGGGTATATAAGGAGTATTTCAGAGAAGGAGAGTCTCTTAGATTTAAAGATCGGTAGAGGTTCATCAATTTGCGACAAACTGTATCTAAAAATTGTAGAACATTTTCAGAAATATGTTCCTTAACACAGAATTGCCAAGACTTTGAAGTTCCCACTATCTGCAGTGTATAATATTATCAGAAGATTAAGATTCCTCCTGAATCAGGAGGAATTTCTGCCAATGAGACAAGGCCGAAGGTCAAAATTGGACATTCATGATCTTCAGGCCCTAAGACAGCACTGCATTGACAATAGGCATGATTCTCTGGTGGAAATCCCTGCATGGGTTCTGGAACCCCTCCATGAATTACTTTCCGAACACAGATCACTGTACAAACCTCGTGCAGTTTAAAGCTCTATCATGAAAATTAAAAGCCATGTGTGAATAGGATGTTCCAGGTAGCCACGGTCTTCTCTGCATCTTATTTAAAATTGACTGAAACAAAGTGGAAAACTATTTTGTGGTTAGACGGATCAAAATTTGAAATTCTTTTTGAAAGCCATTGATGCAGTGTCCTGTAGACTAATGAGGAGAGGGACCATCCAGCCTGTTATCAACAGACAGTTCAAAAGCCTGCATATCTGATGGTATGGGGTTGCGTAAGTGCCTATTGCGTGGGCAGCTTACATGTCTGTAAATTCTTCTTTAATTAATGTTAAAAAGTACGTAGAGGTCTTGACATCTTAGAGCAGCATCTGCTCACATCCAGACACTGTCTCTTTCAGGGAAGGCCTTGTTTATTTCAGCAAGACGATGCTAAACCTCATACTGTTGGAGCATCATGAAATGATAGAAATCTGGCAACGAAGGCCCACAACTGTTTAGTGGCTACAATCCTGCATCAGACAAAAAAGGACTACATTCCTCACCTAAAACTCCAGCAACTGGTCCCCTCACTTCCCAGATGTTTACAGAAAGTTGTTCAAAGAAGAAATAATGCTGCACAATGGTAAACATCATCCCATTCCAACTTTTTTGGAAATGTGTTGCAGCCATCACATTTAAAAGGAGTTTCAGTTTCAATGAAATGGTAAAATATCAGTTTTCACGTCTGATATGTTGTATATAATTTCTACAGGGAACAGAATATGGGTTTATGAGATTAGCAAAGTGTTGCATGCTGATTTTTTATTAACATTTTAAAGAAAATTGGAGTTGTACATAAATCAAACACATACAAGTGTGTGACAGTTCTTGTCTCTAAGCTGAACAAAGAATTATCTGTGATATCTCTGCTTTGGCTTTTTAATTCACTCTGAGTGTTTTCTACATTGATTGTAAGTAAATGAGTTACATTTCCATATGAAAGATAAGGAATTCATTTTGTTTGTATATATTTACAGTTTTCATCTGCAGTTTCCTATTTCTGGCACCTCTCTTTGGTTACCTTGGAGACCGCTACAATCGCAAATACATCATGATTGCTGGCCTGAGTGTGTGGCTTCTGACTGCAGCCGGTAGCTCTTTTGTCACAGAGTCGGTAAGTAAGATGTGTTCACATACACTTTACAGTAAAAGAAACAGGTAATAAGAAGTGAGCACATTGTGTTACTTCATGCTGCTACTAGTTAATGTTCCTTCCTCTGACACTCTTGTTCTTTATGCTTTCTTAAGCTGGAGATGCCCCAACATGTCAGAACAGTGAGTTTTAGATGTGGCATTTGTGGAGTTACAAATAGGCAATTTGTTAAGGCTAATTATGTTAATTCAAAATATGTATTTCATTTTTTAACTTACACATCAAACTTTTTCAGTGCAGGTGTGAAGTATTAAGCAACCCCTTGATTTCATAACTGACATGAAATGCAGACATTTTAGGCCACTCTTTCTTTCAGTACCCCTTCGTCTCTGTCATGCTCTTTCTGTATCGTGTTTAACATCCAGCTTGATGATCCTGAGATCTGATAGGGCTATCAAAAAGATAGGTATCCTTTTATTGTAGCTTTCCTTGAACAGTAGACACAAACGACAAATTATCAGCACTATGTTTTTGTAAACAAGAAAAGAATAAAGGAAAGAGACACCCAACTATATTATGTTGTTACTATTGGAAATAGATGATGAATAAATGAGAATGAACAATGTTTAACTACTTCTTTGTCTTGATGTTTTTATTTATTTATTTATCTATCTATTTATTTATATAGCAATTCTGGCTTCTTATTTTGCTGCGAGCGCTGGTCGGCATAGGAGAGGCCAGCTACTCCACCATTGCTCCCACCATCATAGGAGACCTCTTCTCTGGGGGCCGGCGGAGCGTCATGATCTGTATCTTCTACATCTTCATCCCTGTTGGAAGGTGAGAAAAAAACTCTTTGAATTATTCACTGCAGCACACAGGTGTTGTGTTAATGTGTCTTTTGCATGGTTCATGCCCTGCACATGAGAAACTATCATATCACATATGATCTTTTGTAGCTTTGAGTGAAACTAATTTTTCTCAGAAGTTGATCAAAACTGCTGAACTGTTGTGGTTTTGCTGTGTTTTCAGTGGCCTTGGCTACATCGTAGGGGCAGGGATTGCTTCTTTCACAGGAGACTGGCGCTGGGCTCTCAGGGTGAGATCATGTTTATCATCACCAATCCATAAGCACCGATCAGTATTTAGTGACTCAGTTTTTTTTATTTGTGTCTGTGCAATCAGATCACTCCCATCATGGGTGTAGTGGGGCTCATCTTGATGGTCTTCTTATGTCCTAACCCACCCAGAGGTGCTGCAGAAACCAATGGAGGTGAAGTTACAGGGAGGAGCTCTTACCTGGAAGATGTCAAATATCTGCTCAAAAAGTAAGATGTGCAAACAAAAGCTGGATTTCTACCATAACATATAAAACATAATGAATCAGGTGAATGTATAATCTAATACATGTGTATGTTTTTATTCAGAATGTTTGAACAAAAGCAACATTTTAAACAAGGGTTTCCTTAATTAGATTTTTAAAGAGATTAAAAAAAGGACACAGGAGGATTTTTAGTTGAAAGTGATAGCTGTCGCTGCCCTCCAGTGGGAAAACCATGTAACGACATGTAATGTTTTATCGACTTACTTTCTCTGTGAAGCACTTTGTGGCTGTCTGTAAAATGTGCTATACAAATAAACTTTACTCACTAACTTACATACTTACATCACTGTTTTCTTGATAATCTCATATGTATCTTTATGTTTCTGTACAAAGCTTTTGTCAATTATTGTTTAAAAATTCTGATTACAGTAAAAGCTATGTGTGGTCATCTCTGGGGGTGACGGCTCTAGCCTTCCTCACTGGAGCCTTGGCATTCTGGTTGCCCACCTTCCTGTCCAGGGCTAACGTCACTCAGAAACTTCGACCACCTTGTGCCAAAGAACCCTGCGACTCCTCAGACAGGTGCAGCTTGACTTGTAACCTGTTTTTGTCTTGCGTTTAAAAATCTCTGCAGATTTGAAACATTGGCATTTACTTCTGTTCCCTACAGTTATATCTTCGGTGCTGTGACAGTGGTCACAGGCATTCTGGGAGGGGCTCTGGGCACCATCTTATCCAGACAATTCAGGGATAAGGTGCTGCATGCAGACCCGCTAATCTGCGCCGTGGGGATGCTGGGATCGGTGCCTTGCCTTTTTATCATCATCTTTGTTGCATCTGCAAACATTCCAGCTGCTTATGTAAGAAATAAGCTTTTGTTTGGGATGTCTTCTTGCTGAACCAATGTTTTTATTTTTGGCCCCTGAGAAGGCAAAGTCGAGTTGATTGCATTCCAAACTTTCTGTCTTGAATGTCTCATTTCAGGTTTTCATTTTCATGGGTGAGTTATTGCTCTCACTGAACTGGCCTGTCCTGGCTGATATACTGCTGGTGAGCATAAATGGCACTTTTTGGTATAAACATTTTAAACATTCCATTGAGTTTCAGTGTCAACATGTTGTTGTTGTTGTCACTTTCTGCTTCAGTACGTTGTCGTACCAACCAGAAGAGCCACAGCTGAAGCTTTACAGATTACAGTTGGTCACCTCCTTGGTGATGCTGGGAGTCCTTACCTCTTAGGAGTGGTGAGAAATAGCTCCACATTTACATGCTTTATTTCAACCATTTCATACCTCTTTGAGCTTGAGGAAAACCATTTTTTGTTTGTTTGTTTGTTTTCACACCTATGCTGCTAGATCTCAGACGCCATACATGCATCTAAATCCCAAGCCGATGAGTGGAAATTCCTCAGTCTGAAGTACAGCCTTCTGCTCTGCCCATTTGTCGGGATCCTGGGTGGGGTATTTTTCCTGATTACTACCCTCTACATCAACGAAGACAGGAAAGCAGTCCAGCAATTGGTTGAAGGTAATGTTGCACAAAACACAAAAACTGCTTTGGCTCACCATTTGCCAGCTAATGTCTGTGTCACACACATGCTGCTGTTTCCACAATAGCTCTTCTATTTGACTCATTCACTAAAAGATAGCTCTCCTGCTTATGCAGTTAGGTGCAAATTCCCCTCATCTGCACATATACCCTCATAACACAGTGGTAATCCAGTTTTCTTGCAGCTCAGAAGCAGAAACTGGCCCAAGCTTATAAAGACAACATTGTTGTTCTTGTTTGGATCTGAACTGACTTCATTCTTTTCATTCTTCTGGGCTGTTAGTTGATGTAGTTGGCATCACCTTAGCAACTAAGGTTTGGATCTGTGTGATTGTTCATGGATTTCATTTAGATTTTTTTCAAATATGTTTTATGTGTTGTTACCAGGAGATCCTCAACCACAACAGGGTCCTACACCTGAGTCTTCCATGGAACTGAGCAGCAAAAGTGCTGCATAAAGTTGGGCAAAGCAGTCACTATTAATATTCAGTAGCTGATGTGAAGTTTAATGCCACAGGTTTGGAGAAATTGTGTTTGAACTCACTTGAAGAAACTCCCTTTTGTCACTTTTCACCCACACACTGTTAATAAATGAAGAGTAAAGTTCACACTTTTCACACCATCAAATATTTGTTTGGTTTCTTGTTCACGCAGCTTCCGACTGTATCCAAATTTTATTTGTTCAGCACAACATCACAAATCTGCCTCAGAGGTATTTATTTCAGTGTGCGTAAATAACTTAAAACNCCCCCACAGCGGTACCTCAGAGTATTTTGCACTGTGCATGTGGTCCTTTTGAAACTATCACAGTATTGCCTTCCTTTTCAGTGGTACTGTGCAGTATACTTGAAAAGTAAATTTGATTACCAGTATATTGTTTCTGTAAATACTGTTTTTTATGTCACAATAAATTTGCAAGTGAAATGTTCTTGGAAAGCTTGTCTCTTTGATATTTCTGTGCAACGCTGCAACTATGTGCGCATTTAAGTATTGTGCATGTACTGTATTTTTATGTATTTATGCTATTTATCCGAATACAGAAGATTTATTATTGTTGTGTTTACAGTCATGGGTTAAAACTGTTATATCAAGAGATTTTTTACATAATGAAGATAAAGGTGGCAGATTTCCCTGACCAAGAGCTCATTTGTGATTTATTGGCAAAAAGTGGGAAATTATTTTCAGGTCTGTTTGAATATACTGAAATTATTTTTGGACATAGATAAATCAACTCTGGGGGCTAAAAAATAGAGGCACTATTTGTTTTAAAAAGTTAGAATACATGATTGTGAATAGATGGATTAGGGATCAGACTTGTAACCTGCAAAAACATGTGATACATTTTGAAACTAAAAATACAACAAAGAAAGGTAAAAAAAAAAAACTATTGGCAAAGTGAAATCCTAAAACAACAACAAATGGGAAAATCTTGCTTTCATAATGTTAGCATCTGATGT
>JAPMNP010721737.1:0-13445 GCA_029874935.1 Atherina boyeri | reverse complement strand
GAAAGAGGGAGAGAGAAAGGCCCCTTTAAAAAGTCATAGCAGCAAGAGTTGAACATCCATTTTGCTGAACTGTGTACAACATATTCAGTGGACAGCTCTTGGCTTTTTAAATCTAAAAATAGAGTCCCAACTCTAAGCTGAAAATTCATAAAACATCATCATGATGACCACCTTCTCGGCCATCTTTTAAGGATTTGTGGTCACTAGTTGCTTTAACTTGAAAGTAGCTTGACAGGAAAAGGGGTCGAGACAGGGGGGATGCCACACAACAAGGGACTGCGGGCCAAGGCTTTAACCTGGGCCAGCTGTGTTGACTGTGTTTACTACCTGGCACCCCTTTCCTCAGAATTTTGGTGAAAAAAAACAAGATAAGTTGAAACTTCCTCAATGGTAAAACACAGAGAAACTTGCAAAGAATACAGATTTTTTTTCAACGTCTTTACATTAATTAAGTTTGTAAAGAGTTTGCATTTTCTCCCCATGCCATTGTTTATGTCCAGGTACCCTGGCTTCCAGACCCCCCCACAAATGTGAAGAGGCAAAAGTGGGTATGGAAAATGAAGGAATAAACGTGGAAAACATATCTGGATTTTATCACTGGAAGTAGAATAAACCACGAAAGAAAACAGCTTAGATTCACACTAAAATCATCAAAATAAACAGATTCTTATTTTGGCCACTCTCCATCTCATTCACTCCACCTCCACATTTATGAAATGAAACAGGGTAGTTCTTTCCACCAATTTTACCAGCGCATAACATATAACAAATTTTAAAATGTCAATATATTTTTCTTTGGCCTGCGGAAGAATTTAATTGTTCTGGCATGACAAACGCTATTTGTGGACTTGAGAAATATAACTTGCTTGGATTTGGCATTCTCAAGGACAATGCACACACTGGTAGTATCAGTATTTCGAAACTGACTTATGATTAAAACATTTTCATGCAGTCATAGTACAGTGGTACAGAATGCAAGTCAAAATAAGCAAACAAGTTGTTTTTTTTTGTTGGTTTCTTATGGTGATCGTCTTTGGTTGCATACGCTGTTCTTGCAATACAAATTATACTACAGTATCTGGCACATGGGTTAAAACACATCCATTACAGCCGCATAACACAGCAAAGACTGAAAATGTGACAATCTAGTATCAAATTAGAGTACAGCTGGGAGTAAAGGGGCTAACCAGCCATTTGAAACTCAAGCTGACGTTGCCCCGCAATGCATACATTTTCTTAACCTTCAACTTTTACAAATTCTCCTTCTGCTCTCTCCGTCTTTCTGCAAACCTCAAACACAACCGAGAGTCCTCTGAGGTTATATCTTATGGCTGAGTTCTCTTCTCCTTGTTATTTGCTACTAAATATAGGCTTCTTAGCCATCTGTGAGAATGATTTTGTTCCCTTAATATCACCATCAGCACTTTCAGCTGGCCAACAGAGACTTCTCCACCCGTCTTAATGCCCCCCTCCCCGTTCCATATTCATACCACTAACTTCAACCTCCTCCTCTCGTCTTGACACCAACACTCCTGCCACCCACACCCCCAACCCTGTGGAAGATCCGCTATCTAAGTGTTGGGTGGCTTTTGCACTTCCCGGGACCTGAGTCCAGCTATACGTGGGGTCAGAGGCACTGAGGGATTTGTAAACTTGTGTTCGAGATTGAGATCCTCTTCACCGTTTGGTATTTATAGATCTATCTCTCCTCCCAGGATTACAACAGGAACCCGGTGAGTGGATCTACCCCCATCAGAGTGCTTTGTTTGTCAAATAATCTAACATTATTTTGAATTTCATCTTTGGATTTAACACATATTAGGAAAGATATCAAAGGTGGGCTGTGCATTCCCAGTCATAAATTATGTAGGCTGTGGAACTGATGAAGAAATAGTAATTGAAGCAGATCTCAAAAACAATGAAAATAGATGCTTGTTTAAAAAAAAAAAAACTTTTCAAAGAGGTAAAAAGAAAATCGCATTGCAGACTTTGACTTCTGCTACGTGTCTTAAAATGACAAAAAAAAAAAAGAATAAAAAGATGATTGAATGTGCAGGCTGTCCCTCTCTGTGGACATTACAGATTTTATATGGTGTTACCAGATCCTGACAGGGGGTGGTAAATCTGAGTGCAGATTTCCTTAAGCTTGCAATTATCTCAGAGAGTTAGAAGAGTGTCAGAAATTCTCCTTATAATCCACCTGTCATTTATGTATGAGAGGGGATCAAACAAACATTTACAATAGTTTTTCCAGAGCTGTATATTGTGTTCTTAAGAATTTTGTCAAGCCCATTTGATAGTCGAATGACGCCATTACACGTCGGTAAAATGTCTTGGCTGGAAATGGATTTTAAAAATAGCTGCAGTGGGTTAAGTTACAGCCACTAGATGTGATGTTTTGCCACTTGACTGGGCCTTAAAGAAACTGTTGAAGCTGAATATGCTGATATTTGTGTCAGAGGGTGAAAAATTATGTAATGTAGGAAATGATATAAGAATGTGGTGCATATCATTATCATCCGGCAAAGAAGGAACCCTTTAAAAAAACATAGCTTGTAGTTAATAATAATGTGTGTAAGGACTAAAGGATATCTTGACATATTATATAAGGAAAATGTTCCACCAACTTTGCTCACTTAAATGCAACATATTGGGGAATATGATCTTATGATATTAATAATTCTAATGTCGTCTAATTATCCTGAAACTCTCACTTGTACTCCTACTTCTATCATCAGAATTTATTGATGACTATTTTCTGCCAAAACTACAGCGTGCTCTTGTTTATGTTGACGCAGCCTGTGTACAGATCTTGTGTCCCTAAACAAAACTGAAACACACATTGAGACATACGTTTCCTTTGGGGCAGACATCTGTTCCACGGGGGAATGTGTGGAATCTGGGGGCACTGACATCCCCCTTGAAGTTGAAAAATGAGGAGGGCCCATGCTGTCTGCCTGTCTGTTACATTCAGAGCTCATAGATTCACTTTCAGGGGTTAGTAGTGGGTGTACAGTACTGTAGGTGTTGATAGTGTGGAGTAATTTTTAAAACTGTGAATCAATAATGAATTGGAACAAAAACATTCTTTCGTATGTTTGATTGTTAAGTTATATTACCAGCAATTAGTTCCTCTGAATTGAACAATTTGAATTGTCAATGTTAAAGCATCATATCAAATATTTGACCTGTTTGTTGATTTAATTGGTCTGTTTCTCTATTTCTAATTTTTTTTTTCATATTACCGTAAGTGTTCTGGAATGGTAAACTTTCATTGAATCTATCCCGAGAGTAAAATATATTCTGACATTGTTTGTTTCCCTCTCTTGAAAACAGGACTATTGAGTTTCTGAGTTTAAATGCATACATGTTATTCTTTATTTGTGTAACCAGGAATAATATTTTATGTTGTTTTGTTTTTTTCATGACCCTCCAGTCATGCCTCTGGGAACACCTGCACCCCTAAACAAACGGAAAAAGGCCTCCAAGATCATAACTGACCTATCACATATCAGTCAAAATGGTAAGGCTGAGATGAAGCAGCGTGATTATGAAACTACTATTGCACATTGCAACTCTTCACATTAATGTGGCAAGCAGCAATGGGTACATTAGATGTGGTACAATGCTGTCAAATATTATGCATAAAAACCAATAAGCAATAATATACATCAAAATGAAAGATAACATGGAACATACTATAACTCTAAGTCTATGTCATATATATATATTTTTTGCATAATTTTTCTCTCTAATTATTCATTTGTATTTTTTATAAACTACCTCAAAATTTCATGATCAGTGATTAATTTAATAATTTTCATAGCTAAATATGCCAAATGATGTGGTCACATTATTACTTTTATATGGAAGACAATGTATGCACACATAAGAGATGAGGAAATGTTGGAGGCATAGTTGTGATTAGCAATCTAAAGGCTGTACTGCTGGGATAGTTGCTTTTTTTTTCCTTTTTGAGATATTTTCCTTTAAACTTGCTTTAGCTGTGAATCATAACTCTTGTAACCTTCTTCAACTTAAATTATTCACAAATTGTTCACATGTTTAGGTTTTAAGTGTTGATTGACATGGACATTGTTACCTAGAGTTTGAGTCAGAACCTGAAGCATCAGAGTTTGATCTGGGAACAAAGATCAGGACACCCAGAGACATCATGCTGGAGGAGCTGTCCCTGATGAAAAATCGAGGTTCCAAGATGTTCAGGATGCGGCAGCAGAGAGTCGAGAAGTTCATCTATGAGAACAACCCCGACATCTTCAGCAATGAGTCATTGGTGAGAGCTTAGTTTGTGGTGACAAAAGTCCAACAAATTTTCAGTCATTTCAAAAGAAAATTATCTCAAAATGTGCTAATAATGTGTTAATAATACATACAGTTTTAAAATATCCATAAATGTAATGGAGAAATGTGGTAATGCATAATTTTTTTTTTTATGTCAAACCATTTTATCTGAATAATGTTAGGATCGTTTGAAAGAAAAAGCTAGGCAAAAAAATCGTTCACATCAATGTTAATTCACCTGGTCAGTATATACAGTATCTAAACACTTAGTATCAGATAAATACAGGCAAAGCCTAACAACAACATAGCCTAACAAACTTTCATTGCATTAGGGTTTCTGTCTACAAGAAAATAAAACAAAAAAATAAGGAAAAAAGACCACATAGCACAACAGAGATTTCAGTGGTTGTAAATACAAGTCATGTACTACATCGTATCATTCAACAAAATAAAAATCAATGTGATGATATAATGATCATTTGTTTCAGGACAACCTCCAGAAGTTTGTTCCCTCTCTGGGAGGTCAGATAGGGGGACAGATGATAAATGTTGGCGGGCATCATGTTAGCAAAGAACATGGACATCCATACTTAGGAGTGATACCTCTAGGAGGACCCCCTGTGCCTCCTCCAAAACCTGGAAGCCGAGGTGTAGGAGGAGGAGGAGCAGGTGGTGCAGGAGGAGCCGGAGGAGCTGGAGGTGCAGCAGATATAGGAGGTGGAAAAGATGGAAAAGGAGAGGGCGCAAGTGAGTGGTCTCCACTTAAAGGTTGGTATCTTTTTTTAATACACCCTTTTTAGAAGGTGTCCATATTGTTGCACAGGGTAAAATAGTATCAGCAACAGAACTGCACTCATAAAACAGAGAAGAAACAGCACTGTTTGAATATTGCAATGTGTACCCACTAGTAACTCTAAACCTTGTTCTGAGTTGTATAAACTGGACAAAAGAAGAAGAAGAAAAAAGGACACTCCATGAAGAAACAATGTTCTTTGTTTTACAATCTGGTCTCTGCATGAATTAAAGCTACCCTTACCCATATTGCATTTCAGAAAGCACAGCACAATTTTTTGAACATCAACAGTCCCGTTTCACTTTAAAGCCTCACCCCCCTCATTCCCCCAGGACGTAATGCGAAAGCAAATGTCTGACAGGCAGGTCCCTTGGCTAATCCTAGAGGTGTGCCACACTGCCAGGATTGGTTAAAGTTTTCATTGAAAATTTTGTGAATGGAATAATAGTTTATCTTAATTCCGGGTGGGTCTGTCTTGTATTTCAGAGTTCCATTTCTGTATTAATAGCATTTCAGCCTATTCCAAAAAAGTTTAACAATGCAAAATTGGTAAGGGCAGCTTTAAAGAGAGATTATGCTTTATGTTAAAGTAAAAACCTCAGAGATGATGCTAGGCAGATGTATGGACAAAGCCAGATTAACAGTTGATCTACTAATTTACCTCTAAAACAAACAGTGGTTAAACGTTAATCTTTCCAATAAATCCAGTTTTATTTCACAAACTGTACAACTTCTAAGAAAAATTGAAAAAAAAGGCAGGATTAGATAATCAGCAAAGAATCAACACTTGACCTGACAATCTTAGAAATGTCAAATGTTGAAAGAGTTTTATCTTTCTTGATTTTGAAATGATTGCCTGCAAAACAAGTTGAAATGATTGGAAATGTTGACATATATACACTAAAAAACTTGTGGAAAAAAGAGCATGTGTATATATATATATATATATAAAAAAAAACAGTTGGTATGTTGACTGCATTTTCAATTAGACATATCTTTGAAATACTTTGCCATAGGAATCTCTTTTCCTTTAGATTTAACATGATGCCCAAATATCTTTTGAAAGAATGGATGTAACCATTATTTTATTTGCTCCAACTTTGAATGTTTTCTTTACAGGAGGCGGAAAAGATCACACCAATAAGCACTTTCATATGAAGACATATGTGTCACCATGGGAAAAGGCCATGAAGGGTGATGAGAATCTACTATCCACTTTAAAATCATCAATGCCTGATCCCATAACCCAAAAAGATCAACCCAAGTACAGGAGCTTTAACAGGTAGTTCTCTCAGTGTCTGATTTTGTAGGTGATTTGTGACAAACTGGAGCTTCAATCTGCCTGTCCTCTCACCTTGTTTTGCCAGGACTGCTATGCCCTTTGGGGGGGTTGAAAAGGCCAGTCAACTCATGAGATTCCAGCTGCCGGACACTGAGGCAATCAAAGAGGAGCCTGAACCAGCAGTGGTGTACCAACATGACATTGGCTGCCGGCCCTCCTTCAACCGTACTCCCATTGGCTGGGTGGGCAGCAGTGAGCCTAGCAGCCTTCACATGGAAACGGATGCCGTGCCATTTGATGGAGAAACCGACGAGCTGTGAAAACAAATACATGCAGTGATTAGACTAATTGTGACATATACAGATGCACACATGGATAAACCTTAGCATGCACACACAAATTAGGTGGATCTATAATTCTCTGTTGAACTAGTGAGTTTGAATGTCTCTGTGTGTATAACTGAAAGTATGACTTGTAGACATAATCTAATCTTGTTTTGCATTAAAATAAGGTGTTAGTATAATGGTGAGATGTAACATCAAATGTTGTTTTTAAACATTAATCACAGCTTTAATATGTCAGGAAAGTTGTTCTCATGGGAAGCTGCAGAATTTGTAAGTGAAGAAAAAAAGGTATGATGTGGGAAGGAGAAGATTTACACTGTAAACATTGTGCATGCTGTCTTAACGGCCTCTTCAAGTATTTCCTATTGCATTTTTTTTGTTGTTGTGATTTTCTGATCAGTTGCAGAACAATAACTCCAAATCCCCTCCCTTCTCTGCCAAACCTAATTCAGTATGCATGCTGTTGTTAATCCCACACAACAAATAAAGTTATGACACTCCTCTTGTTATGTGATTGAAACATTAAGGGCAATATAAATGTCTAAATATGTCATCTCGTAGAGAACAAAAATGCTTTCATTTGGCGGACGAAAAATAATTACAGTTTCTATGAGACAGTGGTTAGCAAAATCAGATATTTCAGTGAATTATTTCAAAATTCGCTGATCCTTCTGGAACAGAACAAACAGAGGAAAATACACAAAAGTATTAAAAACACTCCTTTAGATGAGTGTTGTAAGCTGTTTGCAAATGTTTAGTGTTTAACCTGGCTGAATTTATGCCAGTTCAAACTAGTTTATGTCATCTTTTGCTTGATTTATTTCCTTTTATCTGACCAGGTAAAATGTGTCTTTCAAGAGTAAACTGAGGAGGTAAACGGAAGTCAGACCCACCATGCATACACCCACTTGCAGTTAGATAAACTGCAAAATATCCACAATATGAGCTGTACCAAAAAAATTGATAGTCAAGATCTTCGGGGTAACTAAAACTTTCTATAAATATAGTTGCATAGCCATTAAAATGTGCAAAATATTCCCGAAGTATTTCATTTCAGAACTTCCCAGCTTGAGCTAATCCTCTTCAGTACAGTTGGGGGCGGTCGTGCTCTATTAAACTGCTTAACACAACGAATGAAACAAGGAAAAGATGAAGAAGGCAGTACCTTTGAATGATACCGGGACCGCTGAGGTCGAAGCACTTTTAAACCCGGTAGTCTACAATTAACAACTATGCAATGGACTCCAGGCAGCCCACTATCACTTGGTAACGTTATAACCCAGTCAAGTCTGTAGCTAGCTTAGCAAGTAGCTAAGTGCCATTTAGGATAGCTCACGGAAGTTTTCTAGAAACATAGTAATGTTGGATTAAAACTATTTTTTTGTAATCATCACGAAAGCCTGCACATACGTGTTATTTTAGTCTGTGGTTACATCAAAAGCTCAAATACAGAGATTACGACTAGTGAATGACGTTTATTGCTGCTAACATTAGCTGCATACATTGACAATTTGCCGAAGGCTGTTTTGATCTACGTCACTGCCAACAACCTCTGTGCAGCGTTACCTAGCAACGGCAGATAGCAAACGATTTGGCCCCTCATAACTGCAATGATTTCGATAAGAAAAAACAAACTCTGAATCTTCCTGGAGTCTATGTTATGTTTCAAAGAATAAATTGTATATAAAAGTTTTTTTGTTTTGTTTTTTTAATGGAATTAAATATTGTTTCCCCAAGGAAGAGAAAACAACTCCAGGTTGTGCAAAGAGGTCTCCCAAAACAAACCAGCACCTAACAGTAAGGTGTAAGATGATGGCAGGATTACAAGGAGCACCATAAGCAAATAGCCAGGATTGTGCACAGAAATATCTTTGCAGAATATGGACTGGAGACCCATAGGTCAAAATGGGAAAATACCTCCTAACCTGGTGGAAAATAAGAGAACTAAGATCCTGTGGGAATTCTAGATGCAAACTGACAAAATTGTAATGGCAAACCAACCAGACCAGATCATGGGTAAGCAGCAGAGAAAAGCCATTTTGGTTGATGCAGCCATCCTGAATTATGGTAATATCAGGAAAAGGGAACAAGATAAATGTCAAGGGCTCAAGGAAGAAACCTAAAGAAAGCCTAGAAGGTAAAGGCAATAGTAGTGCCCATTGTTATCAGAGCACTGGGGGCAGTGACCCTCAAACTGCAGAAATGGCTCCAACAAATACCTGGAGAAACATCAGACATCTTGGAACAGAAGAGCACAATCCTGGTAACGGCTAAGATTCTGCCAAGATATATGAAGTCAATGGATAGTGCACAGGACCCTCAAGCCCCAAGGCCTCTGGTAAAGGTCCCGAACTTGAAAGAAGGGCAGCAGCCCACATGGGGAGAGGAATTATGTTTTTTTTTTCCACATATGTATTAGTAAGCAAAATATATTTTGAGTTTTAAAGGTAGAAGATTGGGGTGCCCACTTCTTAAAAATCCTTCCAATCTCATCATACATGGCTGGTTAGGTTTATTTTGTTCATGTAGGCTACTGACTTTAACAGTTTCCTCAAAATAGAGAAAGGTTTTGCTATTTCAGTTCTAATACAATGTTTGCTTGGCTTAAGAATAATGTTAATCCATGCTCGAGGTTGAAATGAAGTGTGTGTGTATCTGATTCCTTTTTTTTAAAGATGCATTATAGCACGGTGACTTAACCTGATGACATCTAAGTCAAAGCCCCAGCTGTCACCCCTGTCATGGACAGAGATCCTTGTTTATTGGGTGCTGTCCTTTGGCTGTCATATTTACTCCTTCTACCAACTACACAGGTTCTCCAGAGGTAAAGTAGACAGACATCAGTTTATTGTGTTAATAGAATGAGAAGAGCATTTAAACGAAAAAGTCATGTTGTCCTTGTCTTTATCTACTTCAGAACATGAAGCAGGATTAGAAAAAGAATTTGAGTTGGAAAAAGGCCTTCTTAATGGTTATAAAAGGGTAAGTTATGTGCTGGAATTTCTTGCTTTAAAGGTATGGCGGAAGATTTTCCTGAAATTCAGGAAAGAACCGCCCTCTCCACTTTTTAAAAAAAATGTACATGCGCAACACTGGTCTTGTTTTTCTCTTGTAAGGCCTTTCTCTTCTTCTCATACACTTCAAAGATACTTTTTGAAAGTGTGCATGCACAGAAAGCGAAAATTATCCTAGGAAAGAGCACGTACAACAGCATTATGTAAAATTCTCCAGAAGGATTGACAATTAGGGGGACCAATCGTCTTGATGATCCTCCCGGAAGTAAAACATCCTCCGCCATACCTTTTTAAGTTGCTTTTTGTAGCTTAAAGCAAATTAAAAAGAAGTTTCCAGAGGAATTTATGATTTGATTAATAAATGAAAAAGAATCCTTTACACATTTTACTGTTAGAAGTCTGTTTTAGTTTTGTTTTTTAAAGGAAATAATAACGCTTATGGTTTTTTAGGACCCATCAGACTTTGAGTGGAGTTTCTGGACTGAATGGGCAAAAAAGTCCTTACTGTGGACTCTTATAGGTCATGGTTTGATATCAAGATTGGTGGGCATATTTTACCCTAAGGTACATTTAGATGCACCATACTTTCATATTTATATTAGGTATTTTAGATAATTTTTCTAAATAATTTTTGATGCTTGTCCAACAGCTTAGGGCACCAGTGCTGACAATATACGGCCTCCTGGCAGCTAGCATTGTCTTGGGGATCAAAGGAGTGAGTGTGCTCCTGCTGCATCTGGGTGCATCTTTCTGTGTGGCCCAGCTGCGAAAGCCAGCTCTGTCGTGGACATGCAACCTGCTGCTGCTCTCCACACTTTACATACAGCCACTTCAAGAAATCCAGGTGGGTTCTCTCATCTGGATTATACTTGATTCTGATGTTGGAGGTGTATTTTTATCTTCCAGTATTACCAACAAACTGTTAGATATAATATATGATGTGTTTAAACTGGTTCAACATATTAAAGAGTTAAAAAAAATTAAGGTTGATTTTAGATAAATCAGGGTCTATTTTGTGGAATATTTGCAATAACAAAGCATATAAATCTCACACATAAAGCCAACATTTACAAAGTAAATCTTTGGGCTTACTTGCCAAGCTCAACAGAAGTAGCTCAGTAAGAGTTTATAAACTCGCTTCATTATGAGAATATCCCTTCTTTCTTTAGTATTATAATTTTTACTAAATGTTATACTTGCAAGGACACAAGAGGGCGTAAGACACTAAGATAATGTAGAGCCATTTGGTCACTTTGCCTAGCTTATGCCAAATCCATACAGTTAAATACACGTTGAATGCAATTGTTTGAAGTATATGGCTCAAACGCTATATTTTCTTGTATTTCCTTAGCTTTAAAAGAGAGGAAAAATTATGTCTGTCCTTAACATTAAAAACCAGCATCTAAAACAAAGATTCACATACCAGAATCCAGGTTAGAATGAGACTTAAACAACTTATTTGTAGCCATTCATTAAATTTCTACATTTCCCTATACTTAATATTATCTCCTCACAGGCGTGACACACTATCTTTAACAGCACCTTCAACTGTATACCTTCTGTTATTCAGTATGGTTTCAGTGGAGCAATTATGTTGCAGTCACAACGGTTAGATGTTTGATTTTTTTGTAATTTTTCTGCCTTTTCCGCTCCTTTATTCTCTCCCACTTACATGTACACAGAGACTTGTGTTCAGGCATGGCTTCAAAAGCAGGGAAATTTCCAATGCTTCAAGCCTGACCTCAAAGCTGCATCATGTTTATTCATTTTAACCAGTCGTGTAAACACGTTATAATTGGCTAATCTGCAAGGTTCTAAATTTGAAAAGCACATGCAGTTTAAATATAGTTTAAGACCGTCACTGTGCAGAGATTCCCCAGAAACGGTGTAGTAATAATTGGCTTTTCCATTGTTTTCCACAGAGAGGCTGGTATAGCTCAGAGGAGGAGTACTATCTGCTACTCTTTGGTGTTGCTGTCTGTGGCCTTCGCTTCATCAGCTTTAGCCTGGAGCATTGCTGGAGCCCTGTAGACTTTGGTCGACTCGCACAGTTCTTTTGGTTGCTTTCATACACCTTCTACCATCCTTTTTTCTACAATGGACCGATTATCACCTACAAAGCCTACACTGAGCAGGTGAGAGTCCACGTTTGCCTCCTATATTTTACAAGTCTTTTAAAAGTACAACTGATACAAAATATGTCACACTATATTGTACATGGCCCAAAATTATTTTAATTTTTTCCAATTTGTAGAGCAAAAGGGGTCATTTATTTGGGCAAATAGGGCCTTCTGCATATCCTCTTTAATATTGATGTCTTTTAATATCTTCGCTCCATTTGCAGATGCGGAGGTCAGCTGAAGAGAAGAACAGGGAGGAATCTTCTCTTACTTACCTGCTGCTCAGATCAGGACGGATCTTACTGTGGTGGTGCATGGCAGAATACATGATCCATGTCATGTACATGCACTCCATCCAATCTAATGAGACCTTCTTAGAAATACTTCCTCCTTGGGCCTTGGGTAAGTCTTTACAAAACTACACCAATGTTTTTCTCAGATAAGGTTGCATTACACTTCAGGGGGTAAATAAGAAAAAGAAAAGGGGGATACCTTTTTACACCTTTTATGTTTTTCTTACTTAGTAGATCTGGCTTCAGTTTTTATTATATGGTTAATCAGTTCATGTGGTCAGGGTTACTACACATGTGGCAATGCACATGTATGTACATTAAAAATAATTTTGAACTATTAACAATTTACTCATAATGTGAAATTGTGTGTTTTCAGCTCCAGATACCTGTGATGAAGTGTTTTATGATTTTGTTGATCCATTGTGATGTGTGAGTTGCAATGAATGTACAAATGAGTTCATATGTAAATGTGTTAATATGTAAAATAAATTAAATAATTAAATAAGATAAAAAGATTAAACGAAAATTAAATGAGTAAAAGAAATCAATATACCTCAAATAAAAAACAAAAACAAATGTATATTATAATGCAATCTAATTATATTTTATATATATTATGTTAATGAATTTTTATTTAAAGAATATATGAAATTGATCAATTTTATAGATACATTTTAGAACACCTCCATTATTTCTTGTCACAGGTGGTCTGGCCCTGGCCCTTGTCCAGTTCTTCTATGTTAAATATCTGGTGCTGTTTGGACTTCCATGCTTGCTTGCTACTTTGGATGAACTGGTCCCTCCGAAGCTTCCTCGCTGTGTCAGTATCATGTATAGTTTCACAGGGATGTGGAGGTAAGACTATCTTATCTGATTCCTGTACTGCACTGTTCTTACAGCACTGTAGCATTTTAGTTACTTTGGTACTTTAATGCTCTTGAAGAAAGGATAACTTTAAATGTCAAATGCTCTGTGCTCATGGTGCTGTATCAATCAAAATCAGACTGGGTGCAGAAAATCATCTCAACTTGTCTTATTACTGGTAGTAGAACAATACGTAGGTCAGCTCAATATCAGGAGCATTATATCTCCTCAGACATGCACTGAAATGGTTTGTTCACTGTGACTTATTTACTATATGCTGACCAAATCCAGACCTCCATTATTAAACAAGTTATTAAAAATGTCTGTTTCTTTTTATTTTTTAGTTATTATTTAAGTTATTTTTAAACCTTTTTATAGGTACTAAAGCCTGTGTGTGTGTGTGTGTGTGTGTGTGTGTGTGTGTGTGTGTGTG
>JAPMNP010721726.1:0-19945 GCA_029874935.1 Atherina boyeri | reverse complement strand
CTTTGTTGCGCTTAGCATAGCAGCTAGCCAGCTAGGAACCTGTAGAGCCCGCCTCCCTGCTGCAGGAACCATGACATTACCATTACTCTGGTCACAAAGAATCCATGCTTCTTACTGATGCATACGTCGTCTTTATTCCATTCAGTTAAAATGTATGATAGAAAATTGCATTAAAAAGAGAGAAAACAGGGTAAATGGTGACGTTGCCATGTCAACATCTAAACACTATGCCGAACTGCGCTGGATTCCGTCAGCTACAGCCCCCCCCAACTTCAATGTGAATGAGAAGAGATGGGGTACTAGCGGAAATGGAGTAGGAGCAGGTAGGCAGGTATAAAATGCAAACTTTTGTTTGCAAAACTAAACAAAAGTTTTATTTCAGCCAGTCCTGATTCTTCCGCCCTGGTAGGATGATTGACAGGAACATCCGGCCATGGACCGAATGGTTTGATTGGTTAAACTTTTATTAAAATATTTTCATAATTACTTGTTTTTTATTTTCAAACACTGTGGCATTCAACATAGAATTTCAGATGGTATTTTTGTATTCTAACCACCTGGGGTTAAGCAGATGGAAATGTAAAAGTGCAACAAAGGTACAGTGGTCTTTAAGTCAGACGTCCGATTCAAAGTCAGCTAGATTTCCCCAGCCTCAACTTCCCATGCAGAAATGATAAAAATAACTGTTCAACAGCATGTTTTGTCTTGTAAAATCAGTCAAATATATTATTATGGTGTTTGTAGGAACAAAATAGAGTGTAATGGGCATTTTTTGCTAACTAGGAACGTGGGATGTGATGAGGAGTTGTGACTTCTACAGTAAATGGAGGTCTGCAATTTATTTATTTTTTTAAACCCAGAAATTATTTTACTATCCCACTGGGAATCCAAAACCCCAGTATGAGAATCACAGCACTGTGGAACAATTGAGGTGACAAATACAAACAAAGATCCTTTTTTGGAGGGATTCCTGCATCTTGAGTTCTTACTCAGCACATTTACAGTACAAGCACTCTTAAGACAAGCTATGGTTAGAGTTCAACCTCATCATGAAACTGGACCACCGTCCTTGTCCCAGTATACATGTAGAGGAGGGTAAGCAGAGGATAAGATAAGATCCCTGCACATTGAATTTGGTTTAATTTGGTTAAATTTGGTTTGGCCTTGTTTTAAAGTTACTTGAAGGCTGTTTTTGTCAGATGATGTTGTAGTTACAAAAATTAGGACAAAAGAATCAGAAAAAAATTGTGAATAAGAGAAGCTGAAAATACAAAGTGCAGAGCATGTGCAGAGAGCCTTTAGGTCTATCTGCAGGTATCTGATCATTTGCATGCAGGATTGTTAGTCCTGTTTCAACACTTTTGTTTTCAGACTATTTCAGTCTGACTAACATGTTTACATCGATTTAATTTTGGCCTGACAAATAAATTGATCAGTTTTATGGGGTTTTCTTTTTTCTATTTCCATTAGTACTTATCTATTTCTCTGCAATGTCACATAAACACATCTGAGCGAATATGTTCATTTGAACTATTGTAACCATTGTAACTATTAAAGTTACAATGACCTCAGAGATAAGCAATGTGTTGAAGTGTTTCCTCATAAATGTGTTAAATCATCAAGTAAAGTATTTTGAATTTGGTTTAACATCGCAATTAATTTTGTGTTTATATATTTTCTTGTGTAGGAGTAAATAAAGGTGTTGGCAAAATTAGTTTGTATACTTTGCTGAAAATTAATGCCATCAAGAAGCCGCAGTTTGCCTGTATTGGATCTGTTTTTTTTTGTGTGTGTGTGTGTGTGTGTTTTATATCACCTGCTTTTGTAATTAAATTCTATCTAAGCTGCCATCTCAGGAGGCACTTGCGGCGTGTTTGAGGATAAAAAGCCCCCCTGGACTGAACTAAGCCGAACAAAATGTGTGAAAAACATTTAGGTTCTAAAATTACAGAGACATTTTTATATGTCTCCCTTGGTCCGTGTCCAATGACAAGTGTTAAATAAAGCCAGATATAGATTATCAAAACAGGAAGAAAATCTAATATACTCATTTCTCTCAAAGGAATACAAATTATTCCTGTGAATCTGAGCCTTGCATTGACGCAAGATCTCGCCGGCTACCTTTACTGCTACCCACGACGTTGCTATGTTTACAGACGCCCCCCTGCACGGCTGTATAGATATCTGCTTGTATGAGTGCAGGGGATGCCCTGTATAGAGTGAAAGCGATCTGAGTAGATTCCTCTGGCAGAGCTTCTTGCTCCGGTTGCCCGCACAGTGGGCCTGAGCGCCACGGAAACAGCCCAGCGCTGCATGGCCACTCGCCGTGCCAACCAGGCCAGTCGCTGACACTCCTTGGATATCGCCCAGGAAAGGTGCACAGAGAGTGTGAAAAAAAAAAAAAAAAAGCTGTGTGGCCATGGCAACTCTATTCATCTGGCTGTCTGGACAGCTACCCGATGAAAAGATTCAGCCGGGTCACGTGGAGCTGTTAACACTTAGTTTTACCTCTAAGCACTCTTAAACATAAACAATTATACATTCAAAGAATATACATGCATTTTTTCTTTAATCTGCGCCATATTTAATTTCTCATTAGAGATGGAGCAGGAAAAACGAGAGAGAGAGAAAAAAGCATTCCAGGCCTTTTAAGAAATATATGCATCCAAGCTGCCAATAAGAATTCAAATGAGTCTGAAATTATAGACGGGGGAGTTCAGTGCTGACAGTTGATGGGTATAATGAGTATGTTACTTTCCAAAATTAAGCCTGTGAAATGGAGCTGGCCATCCACAGGAAAAGCAAACAGACGGGGAAAGTGAGTGAAGGAGCAAGGTGTTTCGTGAGTCCTTTTTTTTTTTGGGAGTGAGAGCCCAGAGCTGGACAGAGTCCTGCCCTGAAGAGCGTCTTCACAGGAAGTATGAAGAAGAGGGGGGGGGATAAAAAAGATGGATGATTACATAGGAATGTAAGGCTAAGATAAGTGAAGGAATGTCTGGAAAGAAAGAGGGTTAAATAAATGTTTTTAGCATATACCAAAGCTGTTAAAGCTTCTACAAACAACAGAAAATTGTGTTAAAATTATTATTATTGTGGAGTAACCCTAATCTGAGAGTAGTGAAGTGGTTGGAAGTGATGTAAAGGGGTGGAAAAAAAGGAAAAGGAAACACAGCCTCCTTTATTCTCTCCTCTGGCTTGTTCACAGAGTAAATCCCTCTTCATTTCTTTGTCCCCCGTCTGAGCGCCGCATTCGCTGTTCAGTTGCTCAGAGACATGGCAAGTTTATTTATTTATCCCTTTCCCGTTAATTAGAACATTTGCGCTGACAAACGCGGAAGTGGTGGCATTAGCGCCTAGTTTACACCCACCTTCCCCTGACTGTCGCCTCTCCGGATGCAGAAAAGAAAGGAGCGGCGCGTTTTAAGTGATGCTAATTTAAAACAGACACCCAGGTGCACTCATAGACAAACAAAAAAGAAAAAAGAAAAACCACACTCTGAAACACACTGCCAGTATTTCTAAACTCGATGACACCGTCTTATGTAAATACATCAATCAGCTAATTAGACAAGTTAGTCTGAATAAATACTGAGAAGAGCCACAAAGGTTGATTTGCTACTGAAATAAATGGAACATAAAGCGTAAATAAAGGGCGTGCAGTGTACAGTCAGAGGCTGTATTCCATACTGTGCTCATCGCAGGGAGCGGGACCCCCACGTCTGCATCCCCATATATTCACTCTGTTATTTCAGGGAACAAAAGAGGGGCTCTTGAGGCCATGGGTGGATCCATGAAAAGAAGAAAGGAGCTGTGCTCCTGGTCCTGGCTGAATGGGGGCCTTTCACACTTAGAGAGGCCTGTTTACTCTCCCTCAATAATGGCTCTAATTTTCTGATCATTATTGAGTAATTCCATCCACCCCCACACCCAGCGTTCTACACTTTCTCCCATCACTCCCAGCTCCACGTTCTTGTCTTGAAGGAGGGGCCCCAGGTCTCTGTCCAGAGCGATGAACAAAACATGTTCTTCGTTTCCTCTAAATCCATCAACCCTTAATCCAGACTACCATTTCCTTCCCGCTTGGGTAGTCGCATTTAAAAAAAAGAAAAAAAGAGGAATCAGTCACTACTGCTTATTCGCCTTTAACGTTTCTTTTCCACATGTGGAATCGTTCTGTGCTCTGATTGGAGAGGATCTGCGCTTTATCCTCCATTTTGTTTTGGACCTGAATCCACACAGGCACCATCACACCGAGTAACAAAATTCGCTCTGCTAAAAATTTGTTTTTGGGAGAAAAAAAAAAAAAGAGGGTATCTGGTAACGCGATAGCTGTTTTATTCAACGTGCCAGCGTCTCTGCAAAATAAGTACCAGCTTGTCTTGACGGCGTTGCGCGGCTCGCCTGTATTGGCAGAAAGCACCCACAGGAGCACTGGTACAGTACGTGAAGGGACGGGAAGAGGGGAAGAAGCGTTAAGCGAAAACAAGGATATGGGGGGAAAAATGTTAAAATGAGAGAGAATGAAAAGGATCAGAAGAGGAGAAGTTGGCAGAGATTGTGTGTCGGTTTGAAATGCTGGCACCTTCCAAACAGAGCTGCAGCTTTCGGGTGCCAAACGCTGCCAACCAGCCCCACTAGCCTGAATATGTGCCCTCCCTCTGTCTTTGTTTCCAGCATGGCATTTTGCATTATCTTCATTCTACGCTTTTCTTTTTACTTTATATCAGCGCTCAATATTGTCCTAACAGCAATGACTGGCATTTGCAACCATTAAATGAGAAAATAAATAAAAATCAAATGAGGATTTTTATTCATTTTCACATTATTAACCAATCTTATTATTAAACCTTAGAGGATTTTGTTTGCACTGTAATTTTCTTATTTTTGAGTTTTAAATAAAGATTCAGGCACGAGACGCCAGTGACGCCGTGTTTCAGTCCTGTTTTCCGTTTTGGAAAGAGCTGTCCCAATTACAGGGCAGTCTCAGTGCGCTCTGCTCCACTGGACCGCGGGAACAAGGCGCGAGGCGAGGCGGGCCGATCAGAATCTGGCTGCTGGGAAATGGCCCAGAAAAGACGCTCTCCTCTCCCTCTCCTCTCCTCTGCTCTCTGCCCCTCGGCTCCGGCGGCTCCGAAGCCAAAGCCGCCCCTCCTGTGCGGGGATACGTATGTTTTTTAGCGGACAGGCAGATTTCAGGCCTGGCGCCTGTACAGAGGAAGGAGAGGACCGGTCACGCAAATTCACAGTGATATGAAACAGTGTTAGAGAGTAAAAATAATACACAGAGGAAAAACAGAAGGAGGGGGAGAAAAAATGTGCAAATTTTTTGCTTGCTATTTTGAGAGAGGAGAAAAAAAAAACATGTTAAATTAAAGACAGCAATTCCTCACTCAGGAACCTTTTTTCCTTTTTATTCTAACTTTTTACTTTTGCTTCACATTTTATTAAGCATTTCCTTTTTTTTGTAAGAGCTCCTAAACAGACAGCACAACATTTATTTATTAATCTTAATTACATAAATAATTAAAAATCACTGTACAGTGAAATTAGGAAATAAAGCTGATCCATGTTGCCCACTTTCTGCTACACAGAATTTTTCTATTTGCAAAGCTTTTTATTTCAAAATGAGACATAATTCAATCGCACACTCAGTCTTTTGTGCATCTTCTTCAGTATTATTCACTAAACTGGATAATTACAGTGAATATGAAGCAGCCTGGAATTCTACCAACTCCATAGAGCTGCTCAGCTGTCGGATCTATAGAGCGGTGGAAAAGTTGTGAGGGAGGTCGGAGGATCGGACCGAGCCTGAGCGGAACCATTCGTGTCTTTTCATCATTTGGAAGCAAACGATCGCAGTGGAATAAGCTGTTTACCAGCCATTCCTTACACTCCACACACCCCACTATCCACTTTCTCCCTTTTCCTACGACATGTGCGCACACATGCACGCGCGTGCAATGTGGGTAGCTGGAAAAACTGGGGGGAATCTGAGCGCAGGCCAGGTCATGGCTGTCAGAGGCCCCCGAACGCCTCCGTGTCACTGACGCTGGAGCCTCGTGATGCAGCTTAAACTTTATTGGGCGCTTTATTACAAATGATAACAAAGCAGTAGAAGGTTTCCGCCCAAAGTGTGGGACCAGAGGTGTTTCTTTTGTGTTTTCACACCAGCACAAATGCACTGTGTTTCTCTGTCGGCCCCGGCAACAGAGCGGTGCCAGAACACCGGAGCATGATTCTGCTCTCCTTCCAGAAATATCTGCTGTGTGCGACACAATCCGCCAGGAAAATGATGAAACTAAAAGAATTTTTTTTTTATTTAAATCACTGTAACCGACCTGAGCGTACGTCAGATGCAGCTCCTGCTTCTGCTGCATGAATTTGTCAGAAATAATGCAACAAATGTAAATCCTCGTGTCGTTAAAATCTTTTTTTATCTCTTCTTCATTATGTAAGCACGCATCTGATAATGCAACCTCCTTTTGAAGCTCAGGATATTGAGGCAAAGCAGATATGTGTGCGATGTATCACAGGGCCGTTAAAGTCTATCAGTCTGCTTGTTCCCGCCTTTGTTTGTGTCTTTTAAAAAGAGATTCTAGTGATTTGTAGCAGGGAAGCGAACATGTCGGGCTCGCAGTCGCACCATGGCAGCATGCAGATACAGCACTGTCTGGCACGTATGCGCTTTTGGCTTTCGGACCTGGCCCAGGCACCTCTCCGGTCCGTCTGTCTCCAGCCCAGAGAAACAAATATTGAGGCTGCGCACTCAGAAACATCTTTTTATCATAACAGCGCGAGTAATGAAAGCCGTATGAGGCGGCTCGCGCTCCAAACATGACTAATGCTGGAACCGTGTGGCGTCGTCAGGCCGACAAATGTGGAACTTCGAAAAAACATGACCTGAGCCGGGGGTTTCTAGGTGGAGGAGGGCCCACGGCGCCCGGCTGGTGAGCCAGACCTTGGTTTGGACAGACGTGTGATCAAAGATGAGATCAGATCCACGCCTCTCTGCTCGCCTCCTCCACATCTCCTTGATTTCCTCCACATCCCTGAGCTATTATTCTCATCATCCAATGCAGCAGAATCAGTGAAAAGAAAATGAAGCACTCGTGGGGCCGACTCTCATCCGTCTGCAGCAATTATATCATGCAGCATGTGTGTGTAAGCAGGTACTTGTCAGAAGTAAATGGTCGGGCATGTTTTGGTAGTGGGACCCCGCTTTGCAGCTGCAGTGCAGAAGTGCAGCAGCTTTGATGTGTCTCTGCTCTCCCTGCCCCGCCTGGAGGGGCCGAAGTCTATAATTGGACTAAAGCAGAGACCCACACTGTACAGAGGAAGGGGGGGGGTAGTGCCTGTGTGTGTGTGTGAGGAGGTGTATCTGTCAATCATGCCGCTTGAAAGCAGAGCTGGCGACAGTGACACCAGTGGGGACAAGAGGACTGAAACACAGTGGTGGGGACAGGCGGCGGTCCAATCATCAGGCCTGGCAACCGATCGCTTCCGCAAGACACAGACACCCTGGAATGGGGGGAGCTAAGAATAAAACTGTACCGCTGCCACCCGAAAGGTCAGAGTGGAGCCACTGTCTGCCTGTCCTCTGTAAACTCTTGTTAACCCCGGCTCGTCTCTTGGAAAAACAGCAGTTTACAAAGATGGATTTTTTTTCATTCTTTGAAATTGCTCGT
Source organism: Atherina boyeri (assembly GCA_029874935.1). NCBI lineage: Eukaryota > Metazoa > Chordata > Actinopteri > Atheriniformes > Atherinidae > Atherina > Atherina boyeri. Next base: position 12,260 of record JAPMNP010721726.1, on the reverse strand, counting down.
ATTTCCTGTTTTCTCTGTTCTTGTTCTGCTCACAAGGTGCTGCTCAGCCTGCCGTGGAAAAACTGAGCAGGACCAGAACAGGAAACCCTCTCCTGTCCAAACATTTGGCTTTTTTTGGAAAAGGATGAGCCAGTTTGGTGTCTGAAAATGATCAAAATTGAAACAGATTTTCAGAAGGTGCCTCATTTATCCTTAAAAATAAATAAAATTGGAGTAAGGCGCATCAGCCGGCTGCTGGCACAGAGTAAAGAAAAGGAAAGAAAAGGCTTTACTCCAAGGGGCAGCAGGCAGCGCTGGGAGCTAATCTGAGCCGCGGTTCGCCACGGCGCATTGTGGAACAGGAAGAGGCGCTCGCGAAGGCCCCGCAAACTCAAGCAGAGTTACACACTGGGCTGAAAGGAGCCTGGCATGGAGGGGTGGGGGCGGCTCTACACCGCCCTGCCAAGGAGGAGAATTAAGGCCCTGGAACTGTGTGCCAGTGAGAGAACGAAGGATAATCATACAAGGCTGAAGAAGAGGCTTTACACCTGACTCTTAGCTGGAAACACCTGACGGAGACGCTCTATAAACCAGATCAGAGATGAGAGCGGGGGGGTAAAAAAAGCCCTAAATAAGGTCCACAAATATGTTGATGTGACCCTCAGCATCACCTGTAAAACTAAACAAAATCATGCGAGGGACTTCTGCAGCTCTGCTCTCCTCTTCAATAGTAAGCTCGACATGAATGCAGGATTAGAAATGTTTAAACGGAGCGGAATTAAACATAATAATGTTCTTTCACCCTAAAACTGATCGCTCTATCGCTCAAATTCATTTTATAAAATATTTGAGGAAATCAACCTGCCTGATCCCTCTCTACCACTTTCTGTGGGTATATAGAGCCAAAACTAAATCTTTATTATCTAATTACTGTTTTAAAAATTTTAAATTTCATCATTGTTCCTATATGATTAACTGTCATCTCAACCATCCGTTAGAAAATGTTGGTTCTTATAATTATTAAAAGCAAAACGAATAATTTTTCTATAGATTTTTCTTATAGTTAATTTAAAGGGTTAATTACATACTTATTGTTCTTATATATGCAAGTAAATTATACCTTACAATTACATCATTATGTACTGTATATTTAACATAAATTTTTGGCAGTTTTTTTTACTTATAAAATAATATTTATTGCTTAAATTCAGTACAAATAAGAAAAAATGACAATATTATCTATATTGATCAATCCAATTACAGGTTAATAATTATTTCTATAAAAAAGTGAGAAAATATGAAAAAATAATTCAGTCAAAATGTGTAAAGCGAACGGAGCGGCTCGGGTGTTTGAGTGAGCACTCCTGTGTGTGAGTGTGTCCACTTCTGAGTGGCGGTGTGTGTGTGTGTGTGTGGAGAGCAGCGATAGGCTGAGGCGGCCGGGCGCTGCAGACAGCCTGACTCTCCCTGCCTCCTAAACTACCTGGGACCGGGCCAGCTGTCACTGCACTCTCCAGACCACCGCGCACACAAACACACACGCTGAACAACCCGCGGATACACACCAGTCTCACAGTGCACATACACAGGGATTACAGACGCATGACAAGCTGCTTCTGGGGCGCACGCGGAAGCACACCGGCGTGCACGCGCAGATAAACAGGTCTGCAGATGCTTTTGTTTACCAACGGCACAGCAAAACATGCACATTTGGATTTAGGCAAATTTGCACACAAATGCTTGAATAAATGTACCAACGCAAACATATCTCTTAGTAAACACAGATTTTAAGCCTGACTGTCAAATTCTCAGAATCTCTTTAAACCAGATAGAAATATCCATCAGAGAGACTTTTTCCGGTTTGTTTGGGTTTCTTGGCCGACTGTCCCTTTAAATGTCAAGACATGGTCCTTATCTCAGTCCTGACTGGGTTTATAAAGGCTTGGCACAAGGTCTGGATATAAGCTGTGACTAATGCGAAAGTGTGTGTGTGTGTGTGTGTGTGTGTGAGTGTCAGAGACAAACAAATCCTATCTGTAAGCACATACCTGGTGTGTGGACGAAGTAGGCAAGGTAGAGATCCAGCTCCTTGACCGTCACCCCGATGTGGTGCGGCTGGACGCACAGGCCGTGGTTGGAGCACTGGGGCGACTTGACCAGCCGCTCGCCGTCCGTGCTCTCCAGGGGGCTGCCCTTAAACAGGATGACCATGACCAGGTCCAGCCTCCACACCTTGTCGGCCTGGCGGAGGCAGTCGATGCGGCGGATCTTGCCCTTCTGGTCGGGGTTGGACAGCACGCAGCAGGGGGGCTTCTTCCCCGTGATGGTGAGCACAAAGTCCTCGCGGAACTCGGGCCGGATGTCCTTGCGGAGCTTGGCCAGCAGGCGCGAGGCCCACTTCTGCTTGATCTCTGGCTTCTCCCCCAACAGCTCGTCCTTCACCGCGCGCTCTTCGTCCTTGGTCATCCTCTTTTCGTGCTTCTTGAAGTACTTGCGTTTGCGGGCCTGCAGGTTGAACCAGGTGTAGGAGAAGGCACGGACATGGGGGAGGAGGGCCTCGATGAAGGGATGAAATTCATCCTGGATGTGAGAGAGAAAGATGGCTTTTAATCTAAAGAGGAGCAGCTGTCATAATATTTTTCTGAAATAAATTAAGAAACTGATGAAAATTTCTTGAAATATAAAGCAGCGTTAAAATGATATCTATAGCAATTATAAGTCAGATGAACTTGGAATAAAATTATTGTCATGCAAATACATGCAAACATGCAGCCATGAAAAAGGAAAAAAAATCTCTGCAATATAAAGCAATCTTTTTCAGAAAACAACAAAAACAGTGTAAAGAAAAAAATAATGCATGTATCCAAAAGTGAATAAAAAGCTGAGCCAAGTTGCACTCCCGGTTTCCCTGCTGCAAAAAGACAAGTTATTCTGCGGTACCATAATACCTTCACTACATATCTCTGGGCAACAAAGCCCAGATCTCGCCACAGCGCTCCTGTGCCAGGGTTGCCACACATCGGTCGCTCGCCACCGCCAAGCTTTGCCGCCACTAGACCACTGCTGAAATGTGCTGCTAAGAGATCAGCCATACCATTTCCCTATCTCAGCGACCATGCAAGGGGAGCTCCAACCAGACTCACATTTCCACAACAAACTGAAAGCAGAAACAAATCACCACAGAAAACCACACTGCTAAGAGGAAGACAGACGGCCTGGTAGTTACCATTTTGCACTCTCATCATAAATTTGGCACAGCGTTTAAAGTGAAAAAAAAAGAAAAAATTTCTCCTGCACCAGTTTTTTTTTCTTTCCTCCCGCGCTCCCCAACGTAAAGCGAGTGCTGGTTTGGCAGGGTGTGGAGAATTAGCANTTAATTAGCAGAGCACGCTGCTCAGGAAGAAAAAAAAAAAATCAGTGGACCAAAGTTTAAAACCAAAACAAGAAAATCCCACTGCAAAAAAAAAAAAGAAAAAAAAATTGGAGCAAAGAAAAAAAGAGAAAAATCTGATAAGTATATTAAAGATTATTACACTAAAAAAAAAATCAATAATAGTTGCGTTTAAATGCGTTTAAAATAAAAGTCCTTTGTGCTTTGCAAAAAAATTTTAAATTTTGTCTTGGAAGCACAAGAAAAAGAAAAAAAAAAAAAGGAAAAAAATCCTTGGCAAAGTGTTATTGGTAGTGGTGTCTGTTCTGATCCCTGGGCCCGGCACAAGACACACACACACACTTGCAAACACACACAGATGGGGGGGCCAGGGAGAGCAGAGCACAGAATAGGGGGAAAAAAAATAGAGAGCCGAATCAATGTTGGACGAGCGCATACGACCGCTGGCAAAGCTGAGTGCTGCTTCTTTTTTCCCCTTTTCTCTCCAACTCTCTCTCTTTCTCTTTCTGTTTCTCGCTGGCCGTCTCTCGTCCTCTCCGCGTTCTTTCCCTAACCATTGCTTGAGCCTCTGCCAGTGCGAGTAGGGCCCACCTATTTGGCAACAAGACGCCTGTAGCCCAGCCAATGCGTTCGCTTCAAGAGCTGAAAAGGGAGGGTAAAAGAGAAAGAGGAGAGGGTTAGGAGGGGAGGGAGAGGGAGGAGGAGGTGGTGGAGGAGCAGGTGGGGGTGTGAGAGAGCGCGCAGCCTTGTCCGACGCTGCACAATTTGCCAAATCGACAAGCTCCACCCTGACACGGAGGCAAAGTTCAGGGGAGCAAGTCTTCTCCTGCACCCTTCTCCACAGCCCTCAGTCTGCCTCCATCTTTACTATGGCCGCCGTTGCTTCGTCTCCTCAAACCCCACACGAACTCCCCCGCCCGCCCCGCTCTGCCTCTCTCTGCCCCTCTCTCTGCTTGCATAATGCCACCTTGGCAGAGGATGGCAAAGAGAGGACACACAGCTTCAGAGTCCCTCCAGACCCCACCACCGGCAGCTGCTCGTGGGTTTACCACAGCAAACAAAGAGGGAGAAGCAAACCCAGGCAGCCACACTCCGCTCTCCGCACACACACGAGCGAATGACGGGATGATTTAGAAGGCACAAACACTGACATGAATTTAAAAAGAGGGGATGGGGGGGGGGGGGGACAGAAGCGACAGAATTCGCCTCAGCTGTTTCGAACAGCACAGCAAGCAGGAGATAAATGATCGGCAAGAGTGCGAGTGTCTCTGAGAAATCCCAAATTTGCTCAGCGCTTCCTCTCGGGAGGCGATGGCGACGACTGCCATGTTGCCTGGTTGTGAAGCGTGTCACTCAGGGCTGCACCTGCTCTGTAGGCAGCAACACTGAAGGCATGAGCGCTGGAGATTCCAAAACGCGTGGAGCGGAGGCTTGTGACTCCAAACAAAAACTATCTGGAGAGAGGAAGAGTCGTCCAAATACACGGCAACCAAACCTTCAGATTATCAAGTCCCTAACAGAGTCAGCAATTATACAAGCGATGATAGAAAATATGTGTTTATCAATTATTACAAAGTAAATAGACAGCTAATTACATCTTATTTAAAATTTAAGGCTATTTTAAGGCAAATATTCCTACGTTTCCTGGCATTTAATAAAAAGATAAGATGAATTAAAAGGAAATAATGATAATGATGATAATCAATTTAAATTTCTCTTTGGGGTAAAATTTGTTCTAAATGTAGCCAGAAAAAGGGACAAAAAAACAAAACTTTAAAATGACAAACCTCATGAAAACCCTCATCTAATGAAAAAGGAATTGCAGATACAAACAGAGGCGTGCAAACTGTCACAACACACACAATGCCACCATTCTGCCACTGATAAACATCACGGCCTCCTTCCAGCCCAGTGTTTCCAGCAGCTTAATGAAAGTCTGCCTCTCACCCATCATCTGCTAACATGGAGAAGGACAGCACACCTCCACCTCCACTGACCGATGCCAAAGTTTGATGTATGGTCAGATAACACCACAAAGGAAAGCACGGATGATTCACAAATGTCCTTGTGGTGTGTGTGAGAGAGGGAGAAACATATTTGTGTTTGCCTGCACCTGCAGAAACTTGCTGTAGCGGGAGAAGATAACTGGCACTTGAATGTGATTTCCTGCGTCTGTGCTATTCAAAATGAATTAAAGCTCGCTAGGTGACCCTGCCAAAATGCAAATAACCCACCATTCAAATGTCAGCAGAATTTGACTACAAGGAGGTTTAAGTCATTTTCCTTAGCTATGCCTTTTGCCTTCCACAGGCTGAGGGGGTAACATATTTATTTCCCAGGAATAACTATTCTTTACAACTGCCAAATCTGGAGGGAGGGGAAACGATCATTTTAACAGTCGGATTTGCATGTCTGCACTATCTGCTGCACCACACTGGGCCTATATTGTACAATCCTCACGTTTCCGTGCTCAAATATACGATATATGTTTATTTGAGTTGTCGACCCGGCATGGAGCCACCAAGGCGGCTCTGGGATAATCTCCTTACCTGGAAATTAAATTAAGGTCAAATGCGCTTGGCCTTTAGCTTTGGTTCGGGCTTATTATCAATTAGCAGTCGGAGGTGTCGGTGTTTCCTGCGTGAGAAGCTGCGCGAGACATTCTGTTTCATCTCATTAGCTTGTTTAAAAAAAAGAAGAAAAAAAAGGCTGCATCCAGTTAGCATATGACGCTTTATGGGTCACGGTTAAAGCCTGGGGAAAAATAAATAAATGAAAAACACTAATAAAGCCATATCCATGCAATTAAAGTCGTGTTTGTATGGCTGCTTCCTTCGAAAATACCCGTCCAGGCCCTGGTTAATACGAGCAAAAAACTATGCCAAAGCAATTAAAAATGCGTCATCAGTATTAGTTCTTCTTCTATTCTTCTTTTTTTCTTCTTCTTCCTTTCTCTTTGGGCAGTTAATAGCCTACTTGGAAATCACAGGAGACGTTGTTTCCTCTAAAAAAATATAATGTGGAAAAATAATAGGCTACAATAAATGTAACATTTTTAAATCGATTTTAAAACCAGGAATCAATTAATAGCTACAGATAAAAGGACTGAAAATACTTTATTTAGAACATGTAACCAGTCAAGCTAATGAAGTGGTTGTATCATCCTAAATGACATATATCTACATAAATAGGCCTACATTAATTTACATAAGCGTTGTAATCTTTTCATATTTAAAATAAAAAAAAGACATGCTGGTCGACTTTATTTAAAATTTATAATTAGCCAATTACATAACTTTGGGTAAAAACAAAAACGGTTGGGGGGGCGTATTTCCATCTATTGTGCGAGATTTCTAAAGCAGATATCAGTCCCAAACCGTTTCCTCATCGCATAGGCATCAGCATTAGCCTATCTCTAAATATTTCTAAAAACCCGCAGCTCAATCAAAATAAAAATAACGGGGGGAAAACGCCCATGAAAAGACAAAATGCATGATTTTAAGTAAAGTATTTTGCAATTCTCCGCACGTCTGGCCGAGACTGAGAGGAGTTGGCTGCCAACTTCAGATTAACTCTTTCATTGAGGAGAGAAAGGCTCTTTAGTGTGTAAAAAAAAAAAAACAGCCAGAGTTTCAGTCATTTGTGCGCCTTTACATCCCCAGCTACATGGGAATAAACAATGGGAAATCCATCCCTTCAAATAATTAATATCAATATTTTTGTTAATTATTAATATTTTAGACCAATAGCCTTGAAAATGACCACTATGAGGCTATTACTAAATGTATTGCATATTTCTATTTAGTTTTAGAAAACGCAAAAGCAATACAGATGAGTGTTTTTTTTGTTTGTTTTTTTAAAAGCTATATGATCTGGTTTGAAACATAAGCTAAATGCATGTAATAAAAATATAAACAACTGCAGATGCAATTAATCAGGAACCAGGAGGGGATTCCTGCCTCCTCATAATGGAATAAATACATAAAAATGAGTAAAAATGGATAGATGTGTGTGAATGAAAACAACATATCAATTAGAAGTATGTTTTGTAACGTGAAGTAAAGCAACCTTGGGTGGCTTTCCAAGAAATCATTGAGGTAGTGAAATTTGCACCAAAGTCCAAATCCTCAAGCCAAACAATCAAAACTCTGGCACACACAATTGTTTTTTCTTTTTCCCTTTTTCTTTTTTGTTTGTTTTATTATAACAAAACTCTGGCTTGAATATTTTGTGCTCCAACTCATATTACAATGTTTCATCAAAGGCGTTTCAACCCTTCTGAATGACCAGAAAATCAGCACCATTTCACATCGCTTTCCACTGAGGAAAGACCAATAAACTCACAACAAAAAAAAAAACAAACATAAACAACTTTTTTGCCTCTTTCTGACCCTTCACCAGGCGTCTGTCCTGTGGCACCCGACCTCGCCGTGGTTACGCTGCATCTCATTAGGCCAATTAAGCCAATGGTCTGCATAACCCGAGGGCCTCCCAGCTGCTGGGCCCTTCATTAGCAGAGCTCTGTGCTGGTGGGGCTCGTCTGCGTCCTCTCCTGCCCAGCTGAGTGTCCCTGACCCTGCACGGAGAGCCCTGACACCGGCTTGGCCTCACCTCGCTGCAGACCGCTGACAGTGAGCCAGGGTTGGAGGGAGAAGGGTTAGAGGTGCAGAAGGTAGAGGTCTGTGTGACTGACGCTGAAACTGTGGGATCTTTAAAAGACTGCATCTGGATTCTTTGGTTTTAGCATCTTTTATTGGTCTCATACGGTTTCCCTTCTCGGTGTAAGTTTGTAGTAAAGAGTGGAACTTTATGAAAGTGCAGACATCTCCCTCAGTACCATCCAAGGCAAACCAAACTCTTTCTGTAATGTCTTTAGCTTGCAAGGGTTTTATAATGCAGCCAAGATACATTTCCATCTTCATTATCCTCCACTATTATTGCTCTTGTTAATCATCAGAAATAGACATGTAGGTGGGACGGCGCAGGATTAAATCTTAAAAAGCAACATCACCTCAGAACACCACACTGCCTCCCTGTTATTGTGTCAGGCTGGTGATGCGTAAAGATCCGCAGAGCTCAGCGCTCTGCGTTGGTTGCACTTATCTGAGTTTACAAACCGCCACGTTACAATGTGTGAAAAGTCTGCAAGCAATTTGTGGTGGCTGCGTGCTAACGTGTCCGGGGAGGGCTGTGAGGGGTGTGGGGGCGGCCGAGGAAGAGGCACGCACGGCACATTCCAGTCCCACAAAGCTGCAAAAAAATGGTCTGGGCCCTTTTCAGACCTCGGGAGCTCCTACTTTGTCCTCAAATCAGCCATGGAAAGGAAATAACAACGGGGACATATATTCCTCTTGCCGTTGCAATCAAACCACACAACAGAAAATAATGTTAAAAGTACTAAAAGGGGATGATTAAAAACATTTTATCTGTACGAGCTTGAAAATTAATTGGACTGAGGTGGAGCGGGTGGCTGCAGGCTGTTTTTTTCCGGTGATTCTCTTGTGAAATTTTATAAAACATTTGTTCATGCTTGAGTTGAAATAACATGTGGAGACACGTAGATTGCATGACGTGTGCAGTATTGATGAGTGCACGCTGAGGACAAAAGGAACACACTGGACCGTATTCAGCCTCAACTTACGGGGGTTTAAAGTGGAAACACTATTTAATGACTCGGAGTTACCTGTTAAGGAAAATCAAGTTTTATGATTTTTTTTTTTTTGGCACATTCATCTTGCAGATGCAAGAAAAACACTGGCCTTGGACAGGTCGGCTTGTTGCTGCCGTGTAGAAAGAAAGGGAAAGAAAAACGCAGGATAAAGGAACCGCCCTGCATCTCACCAACGCGTGTTTGACTGATCGGCCATGCTGCGACAGGCCAACTCAGCACCACAACAGCCATGACTGAGTGTTTTCTCACCGTGCCAGTCAACAGACTACTGCTGCTCACGCTGCTGCCAGCACAGACTAGACAACAGTCATACTATTGGCCTGATGTTATGCATCTTAAATTACTATTTAAACCGGTGCATCAAAAGAAAAAGGAAAAAAAAAAAAAGGTCCAAATAAGAAGCCTGCCAAAGTGGCTGGTTGTAGAGACAAACTTACAAACCGCAGCCAGCGTTTAGCAGCATTTGGCTGGTGACGGGTGCTAATTTTCTACTCTGGTAAAAACCGGCTCTGTAATCGGTAAACACGATGCGGCTGGCCTGCAACAAAGAATTGCATTTAGCAAATCCATTCTCTTTGATCCCACGTTCCTGTGTTGGTTCGATGGAAGGCGATACATTTTTGATGAACCTGTCAGAAGCACTTCATTAAGTTAGATATCATGTCACGTGAACATAGTTTATAAACCTGCATTCTCCTGAATGTCATATCATTTCTGATCCAGTCTGGTTAGCTAACATCACAGATTCATCAATATGCCCAAAAGCAAAGGGATGTTACACCACAGCTTTTGTAATCAGGATTTCAACATGGCCTGAAATGAAAAGTCTTCAGCATCATGTGTTAACTTGCCGGCATTACTCCTCTTTTCAAAGACATGAATGTGAAATGCCTAAGTCAGCCTTTCACTCACAGCTGAGAGAATAAAGTGAATCAAAACAACACAAAGCAGGTGTCTGCTGTCCGTTTGAAGCTGCGCCCGATCGTAAACAGCCGGACTGTTGCTCTTAATGTGTTGTTACACAATTAGTTTTCCACTTTGTTGTTTGTGTTGTTTGGAAGAATGCTCCTGTAAGAGTTGACCCTTGGATGGTTTTAGAGTAACGCAGCTGTGTGTCCGACCTCCTGACGCCAGGTGCATGACGTTTGGGTTTGCATGGATTTACGAGAGAGCACAGGTGCTCTTCAAAGCATTTGGCTGGTGTCAGGTTATAATCCATGTGATCCGAAAGCATCACCAAGTTTCCAACCTGAACTTCAGTCCTCCATCCTCTTATTCTGATTAGTGCTAAAACTCAAAAACTCAAATTTGGGATTTTCCTTTGTTTCTTTTTTCTAATCAAAGCTTCCCATAAGTGTCTTGAGAAAACAATAAACAGCTTTCTGTCTTTCAATACCTGTTTCTGAATCTGAAAGACATATTGATGGGGACAAAATCCAGTTAATATTTAATGCAAAAACTCGACAACTTGCATCAGCGTTCTGATAAATAAAAAAGACAAGTTGCAGCGTTTATAGTGTCAAATCTCTGCTGCTGAGGAATAATGACACAAATTCTTATAATTATTATCATATAACAAACAAAATATGCAAAACTCCAAATTTAGCTGAAGTATATAAAGGTAAATGTTTTGCACAACAGTTCTTTTCCCGATGTTTCGTGTTGGAAATGGTTTTATATCACATATGATTCACAAACTCATGATAGTTTACTGCATTGCAACATATATCTATGTTCTATATAAATGATCACTTTAATTCTAATCCAAGGCCTCTACTTCATATATACAATTACCCTGTTAACATAGAATATAATATGGCCCTTAAAAGAAACATTTTGCTTAAAGTAAATACAAAATTTGGTGTTATGCATCCAAGTTTGTATCCCTTTTATAATTTACATAACTCTGTATACATAAATAGCAATTTGAAGCATGAAATGTGAGGCTAAATAAAGGTATGTGAAACTGTGAAACCACATATTTGCTTTGTCAAAAAGTCTGGAATAAACGCAGTTTAGTACAAAAAAATTAATAGGAGATGCAAATAACTTCCAAAAAAAAATTCAATTAAGTACAGTCTTAATTAAACATCCACAACAATTCATATTAGGAGGGGATAAAAGGAAGAACAATTATATTCTCTGAGCTGTTTCAGATAGACAACTACAGCTTTAAGACTGAGTTGTAGGAACGTGCATTTCTTCTTTAAAGGTGGGAAATCCCCTTATTTTACACATTATTCAAGTTTTGATTGGTTATTTGAGCTCTTCATTTAAACTATAGTTTTGCAGAGGGAACTGATTTTTATGAGTTTTATGCATTCAGTGCTGCTTTTGCTGCTCAATTATGGTCATATGATGGAGCCGTGGGGATCCAAGGACATTTCATATCAGTTATTAGCTGATTTAAGACTACATTGTGTCAAATAAATGCTTGCACATTAATGCTTCAGTATTGATTATCTAATTATGTAATATATTAACAAAATATAGATAGAGTTATTTTCATCTAATTTACTGAATACAAGGAACTTGATTTATAACTATTTTCAGTACTGTAACTTTATTAATGTCTTTAACCCTTTGATGGATACAGTAGTGTCCACCTATCTAAAGGCTGTTTTCCAGTATCTGCATGGGTCAGGATGGTATATTAGCAAATTAGCATCTTCACTGGAAATTAGTGAGTCATCCAATACACTGCTACTCACTGAAAAGTATATGAATATATTATAAAAGATAATACATTGTAATTATGAAGTTAGTCTCAGTGATAAACAGGACAAGAATTTTATATTATATAACTATGTGAAAATACAATTTTCTTCATATTTTCATAGAATAGATAAAGATAGATAAATAAAATAAAAAGTCAAATGATATTAAAAATAAAGAAAAGCATCACTGTACATGTCTGTAGAAGTAAATCGTAATGTGAAGAAAATGTGGCAGTGTTTTTAGATCATTCATTCATCAGAGGTTTAATATTGCTTCATTCTAATCTAATTTGTTTGTTTACTGTTGATTTCATCATTCCAGTGATGGAAAGATATAAAGAATCGGTTTTGTGTGAACATGTTGCTCTCGCTGCTTTGTAGGGCTGAACGATTTTAAGAAAAAATCGTATTACGATTTTTCTAACCGATATTGCGATTTCGATTTGAGTCACGATTTTCTTCAAATCAATGTTCAACGCCATATTCACAATGTACCTAAATG
>JAPMNP010721725.1:0-20430 GCA_029874935.1 Atherina boyeri | reverse complement strand
GTATAGTCATTGCTACTTCTTTTATTAGAGACTTCAATGAGGTTGAGGATTTCTGGGTCACAGGAGGAGAGAAAACCCATGGAAGCGTTTAGTCGCCTAATCCCCTCTTTCTTAATTATTTTCCTAGACTACTTTCCTTGGGAATTAGTTGTCCAACCTGAAATGTTAGGAGGGACGGAAGAAGCACAAGGACAAATCAAGATAAATGGCATCTTGTAAAAAAAAAAAAAAAAAGACGCATCCTTATTTAGACTCTTTTTATTTCATCTTATTTTGAAGAGTCAGTTTTAATGTCATTCTATTGAGTGACAAAAATTGAACACTACATCGTTGCTCAAAATGGATCTCTGTTTGATAAAAACACACTGTTTAGGGTACTGATAAACTGCATGCTAATCAAAGTTGGATTGGCAAGAAAGAAACTAAAAGATTGCTACTGTTGAAAATAGATAATTTTACGAAATTAATTACAGTCTCAGATTTTTTCATTATAACTCTAAAGTTGCATACTGATTTGGATCTATATCTGTCCCATGTGTTGCTATTCATAAGGAGAAGGTTCATTTAGCCATCTATTAGAGATCCTGTATGATGACCTACTCCCCTTTTGTTGATGGCTGTAATAATTAATTAAGTCACTTCTTGGAAATCACTCTAGCCACAAGTAGTAGTTAAGATGAGTAGTATTTAAGATGGTGTTTGTCCTAGATATTTAGGTCAGTTAGATGGTTTACCAAAATACATCACATTAAAGCTGAAATAAAAGGGCTTTAAAATGTCTTTCCAAGATCTCTTGAGGATCATCTGTGTTAACCATGTTCTATCATCTTTAATCTCACCCAATTAGCATGTTTGAATTTTTTATTTAAAAAAAAGAAAAAGAAAAAAAAAAAAAAAGCTATCTGCAGGTCCAAAATTAAGGCCTTAATATTTTTGAAATAACAAGCAATCCCATGGCCTTGAAAATACCACAGACCCGACAAACAAAATGTCTTTGTTTTCTTTGGAGACCTGTAAAGAATTCACAAATTTCTAATTGGAGTTTTAGATTTTTGTATAAGAGATCAGAAAGAGTGGAGCATTTGTTTGTACAGTATGTGTTTGTGAAAGGGGGATTTGTTCAGGTATGCATTAGCAAATTGTACTTTATTAGCTAGAGGGAGCATCAGTCATGGAGAAGTAGGCTTACAAGTTTAACGTTAGCTGGATGGATAATCCTACATTTGTGACATGGTTAACACCGTATCCAGACAATAGCTATGAGACCCATTGTACGGTGTGCAAGAAGCTTGGTTCAATGGGAGTTAAAGCTGTAGTGTTGCATATGCACAATGAGAAGCACAAAGTCACTGCCAAAACTCACAAACTTACAATTTCTCAGTTCTGTTCCGTTTCAAATATTCCACAGACTTTAGCTCCATCTCCAATCTCAGCAGCGACCACAGCATCAGTTACTGTAACAGACCTCATGATGACTGTTGGGTCCACCGCTACCAGAGGTTTTATGGTGCCCGCAAGGTGTAGCAAAACACCAATCCTACAGCGCCAATGAGGGAGCCGGAGATATTTTCAAAGCTAGGTTTCCTGACTCTGAAATCACTAAAAACAAGGTAAAACAGCCTACTGTATGTGACTAAATTTGGTTTGTCTCCATACATCATTAAATTCCTCATGGCCAATGTCAGCAGAGGCAATCAGTTATTTTGGTGATTGTGTTATTTGTTTGCATTGTAAGTTCCAATAAGTGTTTGGACAGAACTGATTATGACGTGGTTCCATTTCTTTTGCCATTTTGTGAATTTAGGGTCTTAAATTGAATCAAAGTGATCTCATAGGTCAATAGGTCTTAAAAAGTCTTAAATTTGGCTTCCTTAAACATGCAGATACCCTGAAAAAAGGAACTTAATTTATCGATTAGTCTCTAATTATTGTTCCCAGAACATTTCTATTTCAGTGATCTGGCATAGATTCCAGACTTCCTGGAAAGGTCTGTTTTTTTTCGTAGTTTTTCCTTTAGTACACATCTATGAAAGCTACAATGTGCACTGCAACCATTTTAAAAGTGCAAGATTTTGCACATTACTTCCTTCGAGCACAGCACAGCACATTCCTCTTGTTTCAGAGACACTTCAAATGAAATTTGTTTTGAGTTGTGGAGCCAAGTCCTCAGCCTGCCAAAGGATGCAGTTATCTTGGATCAGTGCATATAGTTTGAATATTCTAGCAAGAAACACAGTCTCTGAAATGTTTGGATTAGTTCTTTAGACTTGACGGACATCTGTTTTATAAACAAGGTCCAGTACGATACTGTCTTTATGGGGACACATCCAACACAAAAAGGAAATGAGTTTGAACCTTAAACACAAAGTGAAAAATTCAACTTTTTACAAGTTTATATATTCAAATCAAGTAAAAGTAAAACTTGGAAAAACAACTACATACCATTGGATATAAGAATATAGCTGAGCATTAATTTAGTTTGGTCTGTAAAACCAGTAAAGCCAGGTAAGCTCAGGACAGGTTCCTTGATAAATGGAATGTTTAAAGAGATTTAAAAGAACAGTCTGACTCTGCTCAGCTAATCTCCTTGTGCAGTTATTTCCTGAGTTTAGGGGCTTTGACCTCAAATGCTCTGTTACCTCTTGTGTTGTGTTAAACTGTCTCTGGAACAAGGAAAAATCCTCTACCAGAGGATTTCAGTCTATACACAAGCTCAGGTAGTAACCTACTAATAGGCCAAATAAACAAGAAGATGAAAAGTCCCAAAGGACTTTAAAAGTCAGTCAAAAAAGCCATGTCAAGGGAAAAAGAGCACAAGAATGAGGATTTCACAAGGTACAGTATATGTTGACCTTGTCTTGTTTATCTTCAATGATTTTAAACAGGATGGGGATTTAAACTTTAGAAATCTGTATCCTGTCATGCACATTTTGCATGGGCCAAGAGAAGTGTAACAGAAGACGGATTAGGTATTGCACTACTGACAAGTTTCATTGTGCTGTGCTTTACTCAGTTTTAAGCCAGTTCTACTCTGTGTTTTTTATAGTAGGCTATCTATTCCACCATATTTCAAATGCAAGAGTTGTATGAGTTACTGAAATAATATTTGACTACATGAATTTGTTGATGCATTACAATATATTATTTCATGCTAGGGTTTTAATATCTGCACCATTAAAGTGAATAACACATCCATACATCATATTATCCAGTAATATGATCATAAATTGTTGCCATTTACATGATGTGTATTTTTACTATTTTATATTTTGTACATAATTACACGTTGATACTTTTTGTAGTTTCATCAAAGAAAGATTTGATTGCAGGACTTATTCCTGTATTAAGTATTTCTACACTGAGAAAGGAACCCTCTGATAACTTAATTATAACAATACTACATTTTTTTCACATTCAATATTTTTGCTTCTACATACATGCACAGTGATGCTTTTCTATATTTTGATATTATTGGACTTTTTATTTCATTTATCTATCTTTATCTATTCTATGAAAATGTGAATACAATTATATGTTTTCATAGTTATATGATACAAAAATGCTAATAAAAAATATAGCTCTATCATTTTTCTTGTCCTGTTTATCACTGAGGCAAACGTCATAATTACAATGTATTAGATTTTATACTATATCTATTTCATTTTCATTGAATGGCAGTGTATTGGATGACTCACTAATGTCCAGTCAAGTGGCTAATTTACTAATATACAATCCTGACCCATGCAATACTGTATACTGGACAACAGCCATTATGTAGGTGTCCACTGTAGTGGACACTATGCATCAGAGGATTATTTGGAATAGTCTGTGTCTTAATACCTGTGCATACCTGTATGACACGTGATCAATGTTTTGTTTGAAAGTCAGTTGACTCCTTAATACAACACCACCTATGTATACCAAGGCTGATAAATGTTACTCTATTTTGAGCTTTACAAGTCTGTTAGAAAAACATTTCTTCCTTTTTCATGTGAAACTCAAGGTTATCAAGACTGTTGATGAATCAGCGGAGACTTGGCATCAACCTGCAGTTTTTTTAATGGGAATGTTCTCTGGAAATAGAAGATGGAGATGGATGATTTCCCTGGAGAAATGGTGGAAAGTTTAAGGCAAACTTGGAGCTACCATGTGTGGTCAAAGGAGAGAGAAGCAAACAAGAGAATTCTGCATGTGGACTGTTGCAGTGGTGTGAAAACAGTGAGCCAGTGGTCTTCTACAAAAAATCATCTAAACACCAATATTGAGCGGCTGGTGCAGCACTTTGTGTGTTCAGCTACTGCCAATTGTCTGCCTCCATGTTCACCATACAGCCGTAAGGAAACCCCTCTGTTTAAGCTCACCTCCACAAAGTGTGCACAGCAGTCTACAGTATCTGCCGTGACCAGAGATAACTACTCTAGAGTATTACTGCTACTGGCACAGGGTAATTCTAAGGAGCAGTTTTCCAGTTCCAGCCTCTTCGTGTTATCTGGATTTACTCTAATGCCTCTTCAGATCCTGAACAAATATGACAACTATGACCCACATATTCTGGATAGGGAACTTCTGGTTTAGTTGAAAACCCAGCATGTATGTAATATCTTTGAATTTTTATATACACTTTACATTGAACATACAGGACTTTGTATTACCAGTAGCAAGTCTTGTATTCAATATCTATAGGATTTTTTTCCATTGCATTTTTCAGCTCAACTTGACTCTTATCTACTCTATTTTCCTCTGCAGACAGTATCTCCTCAACGTCACTAAGCTGCTCATCGCAGTGTTTTGTGATTGAGCATGACAGGGGGAAACATTTTGTGATGGTTTCTGAGTCCATAGATGTTCAACCTCATTTCAAATCCATAGAATTAATATGTGGTTGGCAGAGTAAAAGAAACAAAAACAAAAGAAAGAATAGTTTTAACCTGTACACTCTGTTTAAACTGTCTTCAGATTTGTTAGTAAAGATTAGATAGACTTTTTTTTAAAGGTACTGTATGTAAGATTCTGGCCGAAACTGGTACTGCAATCATGTGAAATCGCAGCCTATGTAAGACTGTTGCTGGTGTGTGCAGTGTTTCAACCCAGCTGCAGAAATGTTGTTGTTACACCTCTATGTGAGGTCTCTCTCTGGCCAATCGGTGATCTCTCGTGTTTCCATGCCACCACTTACTAATGGCTCAGCTTGCTAGGAGCATAAGCCAAGCTAGTACTCAGAAAAGTAGCCTGTACCAGGTACTACTACAATAGAAAACCAAGGAACACCAGGGGGAGTTGAGTTAAGCTGTGCGTCGTCATGGAAATGACCCATATGGGGAAGTATCATGTAGTGTTTCAGTCCACTGGTTATGGAATCTTGAGAGAAAACTAAAATTGTAGATGCTTTAATAAGGCTTCTTAAAATGTTTAACAATGCACTTTTTTAGTCTAACTTTTCTTCTTTCTTGTTTTTTTTTCTCTTATTGTTTTTGTGATTTCATTGATTAAAACAAAGATGAGACACACTTAACCATATTTGGAGCAAAATAAAAACAGTTTAAAATCGGTGCTCATCTTAAGTCTGAAATGTTAAAAACATGGGTCAAATTGCATTTCGGATCTTCAGATGTATGAACCTTTCAGTTGCTTCTTCTCACAAGGAACGGGTTTAGTCCCTGTCCCCAGAGTTAAATGGAAACATAGAGAAAGTGCTTTCAGTTTTTATGCATCTCATGTGGTGCAAACTCCCAGAGATCTGCAGATTTGCCAATCCATCATCTACGTATACCCACATAGCCAAATGCAGGGTCCAGCTGCTACTTTAGGAGAGAGACTGAGTGCAGCCTGGACAGGTTGACAGTCCATCGCAGTGTACAGACTTTTCAATTAATCCCCCCCACACCTTACGCAAATAAATGCCCTGGAACAATGTATGCATTTTGTTCTGCCACTTTCTCTCGTCTGGAAATATAGCTGTGAAGTGCGGTTTCTCAGCCTCGGGACCATGCAGGATAACAATGACTACAGGAATCTGTTGGATATTTGTTAGTGTGCCAAGTCAGAAAAACAGAGTTTTAAGATCGGAAATTTATGCGGTGTTGCTTTACAGTGTCCACATAATGTAAAAGAAAACTGAAATAATCAATTTTTGATTGTATGCAATAAAGCAGGATATAGTCTTATTCAGTCTCAAAATATTTTTTCAACATAGTTGCAATAACCAAGGTAGTGCCCAACACACCTTTGTATATGAACATCAAACATGATCATCAAATTATAAAAAAAATATTGGTAGTTACAACAAAGCAAAAGGAAAAAAAAATCCAGAGTATCTTAGAAATATTTACAGTATTGATGTTTGATGTTTTCAAATTAAACCAATACTATTGGAAAAGATAGTTCATCATTTGAACTGATGAGGATGCCGTGCACCTACCTTCAAAGATAACATAATGTAATACAAATCACAAATATGATTTTGAAATTGTTTATTTTATTACAAACAAAAGTTTACAGATCAGTTTAAAGACAGTTATATACAAATAATCATATATAGTGGCAATATTTATTGGATGAGTCACATACTGTATTCTATCAAACACACTGACAGTACTTTCACGTCTAAGGCAACTGTTGGCTTAATCCTTAAAGCAACAATGATGCTGTAGATGAGATTGGGAGTACCATGGGTCTTCCCTGAGATCACCACAATATTCATACCTGACACTTAACAACTTTGGCATTGAAATTCACATCTATCACCATACACCGATAACTGTCGTACGCTTTGAAGGGCACCATTTTAAATGAAGACCCACAGTTAAAAGCATTAAAAATTTATTTATGAAGGATAAGGCTTTAAAAACAGGACATCACTTAAAATATCAGCCCAACTTGTGTTTAAGAGTCGGTTCTCTTGATAAACCTTCTGGGAGCATTTTGCTGTTAATTAAATTGTTTCAAATTATATTAATGTCCAGAAATTACTCATTCTGTCAGTACATCACAATGTTTCCTTTCAATTCACTGATGTGGTAAAATGTGACATATTAATTAATGTATGATTTCTTAGTTGATCTTTTTTTGTATGTGTGTGTGTGTGTGTGTATGTCCTGAAAGGCAGAGGGCATTTTGTATATTGTTCAAGCTATAATGGTGTTATGGTATTGGCCATGGACTTTGACCTTAGCAGAGATATTCAGACCGTAAGCTGTCACTCTTATAGGTCATCTGGGAGTCAATGCTTGACCGGGAACAAAGCAGTAGTCGCTCTGATTCATGAGTTGCTCTTCTTGCCCAGAACTCGGTTGGGTGTGTATTCAGAGTTCTTTGTTTCATTGAAATAGTCTCAAACTTGACATAGCTGTCTTTTTCTAGCTCCTCTTCTTCCAAAGCAGGGTTGCTTCCCTTGCAATAGAGAGCGAGAATCTTGTAGACTAATAGAGCAATGAGGGGTAAAACCAAAGCGCAGGCAATGCCACTTACAATGATAAAAAACTGGTTCTGCACACCATCCTCTACGTTGTCTAGAGTGTAGAAGTTAATGCAAGGATCTTTTCCAGCAGCACCGCCTTTTGCTACCAGACAAACTGAGTACCTCATGCCAGCTGACAGTCCATCTAGGAGCATTTTCCCACTGCCAGCATTAGTGTCCACTGTCCGTTTAGCATCATCCTCACCATAGGGTGAATAAACCACTGTTAGTGGGTCATCATTTAATAATCCACCTGCCTTCCAAAGCAACACTGCACTGTCAGCTGTTTCCTCCACAATCTGTAAGTCTTTGACAGACTGTGATGTATCACTTTTCTTGCTCTTTTCATCTGCTGCAAGTTTTCTTCCATTTCCTCCCTGCTGAATTTTTGTTTGCTTGATTGAGCCTTTCTGTGAACCATTACTGGGGGTTGTTTTGGGCTTCTTTTGGATCCCAGAAAGTGTTGTTGATGATCTTGGGGGAACTGTGGACACTGTTAATGGAGAGTTGGATACATTCATTGGGGGAGTAAGCGTTGCGGCTTGGTTGGTTGGTCCAGTTCCAATTCCAGGCTGTGATGGAGAAATGGTGGTGCTAATGGTACTAGCAACTGATAGAAAAATGGTGGCTTCTGCTGTGCCGGCAACATTTTTAGCTTTACAGCTGTAGCTCCCTGCATCTTTGGACTCTATTCCATGCAAGCTCATAATGGACCACTTGATGCCTTCTCCGGGTGACTCCTGAACTAAATAGCAGAACAAGAACACATGAATCAATAAAGTTTTTTGTAACACTAGAACTGCACAGGAAACATTAGGAAAACAAATATATCATAATAAATCAGCTTGCTGAAATTATATAAACTTGACTTGTTTTTATTTCCAAAATAGTAAAACAACACAAAAGCTTCACATTATACCTGTGTTGTTGACTGGTGAGCCATCTGACTTGGCCCAGTAAAGAGTTGGTGTTGGAGATCCTGTTGCATCACATCGCAGAATAACATTACTGCCCAAAGAGGAAGTGACCTTGGTTGCAGATGTCATTACTGATGGTTTTACACAGTTCTCTAGCTCAGCACGCTGAAAAAGGACTCCTGCCAGATTCTCGGGTGCGGCACAGGTCAAAAACAGATCCATCAAAACCACTGGTGTGACCGACATTTTAGAGATCTCAATGAGTTTGGAGATTTTACAGTCGCAGAACCAGGGGTTGTCCTGAAGGCCTGTGGATGGATGGAGAAAAGAGATCTCATTATCACTCTGTTTTTGTGTTTTGTCTTATTTTTGTTTTTTTATGTAATTGCCCTATCAAACATTTAGCAAATATGTTCTATATTATTTTCTAATAGCGCAGAGGTAACCTTGTCATGTTGGGATTGGCCTATTCACAGTAGAAAGGCAAAACAGAAGCAACATGGCTGGGTTAGATTCAGTTTGATAAGAATTAAAGTGCTTTTAAACATCTACTAATTATGATGCTAAAAAGCATTTGACTTAATTTGGATTATTGTCATACTATTTCAATCTCCTTTGCAAAAAGCGGGTAATTTTAAAAAGTATTATGGCAGAAATGCTTAACTATATCTGCCACCACTGACCTCATGTTCAATTTTCGGTGCTTTGGTATAAAAACCATCATATCCTATTTGGCATGATTACAATCAAGGCCTCAGCCAGTTAACAGAGCTTCCTTTACAACCTGCTATAAATACCCAATGCAACACAATATGTAAACATGCATGCATGTCCCAGAGAGTGCTAATCCTTTCAACAAGATTAGTTTGTCTTAACAGTTGCAAAGCACCTTAGCGGCCTCTGGCCCTCCTGCAGTTTGTGGTAACACAGTTTCCATTAGCTTGGTGTTAACCTAAACATCATTAGATCAGTAACAACGAGCACTTTGTAATCCATTTGTAATTCATATAATAGCAATTCAAAAGGTGATACAAACTGTTGTCTATTTTCGCATATGTTTTTTGTATTTGTAGATTTTTTTTTAATTGATTCATTTTTTTAATAGGATATCATGGAATAATTTAAGATGGTAAAATCTTCTAGTATTTCAAACAAAAACATATTCTAATGTATATCTGAAAGAAGCCTTTTTATTTTCTTCAGTAGTCCTTTTCCCCCCACTCTCTAATCCTGTTTCTCTGTCAGGAAGACCAAAACACACAGCCAGCTCTTATTGGCAAGTAACACTGCTTTTGTGCATTCTATTGATAAAATCCCTCAGTCTACTGATGCTGCACAGTTTCAGCTCAGATGTAGTAATTTGCATGGAGTCAAAAAATAAAGTTTTAATTAAGGCATGTTAATGCATTTTCACACATCTTGGCCATGAAGAATATATGGGGTGAGCCGTGCTGACATGAACCCGTGTTGTGTATATTCCACCAGCCCTACCAAATATCCACTCCATACACATGTGGAAAGAAGCACGGGCTTGCTGAAGACTAGTTCACGACGTACTGGGGTTGTTTCACTGAGTTTCTATTGAAAGTGTGAAACCCAATTCTTTTTACAGGCTTTCTTTTTATTTTAAGGTTTTAAATTCTAACGATTCTTTGAAATACTGACTTTCCCTCACAATATTTTAGTGCTGATATTATAATGCTGTTTTTGTCCGTTCCAGCGAGGAAGCACTGCTGATGGCGGGAAATACAAAATCAGATACTGTTCTCCCCGTGTGTAGTAGGAGGCAAGTTCACACAGCTTTGATATTCGTACTGTTACTTTTTAACAAATAAATCATGAAATTTCTATCATTCATCATCATTTATTTGATTTTGTCGAATTGTTATTTAATTTGAGACTCACAAGTATCGTTTTAACTGCTAGTGTGTAAAGGGAATACTGTTGTTAAAAAGCAGTTTAACTTTTTAAAACGTTTTGCCCAAAGTTACTGAACGTTTCTTATAGCAGTGTATAAGAAAAGTGCAGTACACAGCTTTCTGAATTTATTATTGAATTTTGCATGCAACACTGTGGTTAATCGTCATTAATTGCACAATTTTCTGTGGTTAATTTCTATAACACATTTGCCCAGCAGTAGTTGTAATAATTGCTTACTACTGATTGAAATGACAAACACGATGTTGCTGTTGTTGTCTTCCGGAATCTGATCTAATCAACAAGTCCACCAACTGGCCTGATCAGTGTTGATGCCTTTTTATGTCTAATAAAGGCATTCTGTATTTACAGTAAGGTTTTAAGGAGCGGATAACATACATCGGCACGATTCCTTGTTTTGGCTAACAAACTGCCACAGGTTGAACCGTAGGTGCTTCTCGGTTTTGTTTTTCCTGTTGTTGTTTTTGTTCTGACTGAATCAACTCTGCAGGGTCAGAAATGTTAGCTCTCTGGAGGACTTCTCATCCTTCTATTTGTTTCAGTCTGTTTAACTCCACAGCTCTGCAGACATGAACCTTCGCAGAAATACGACTCACCATAATGCAGAACGTCATTAACATATCTTACATTTGTTTCTACATTTAAACAGATGTCGTCATTTAACAAGCCACAACATGGTTGGGTAAGGAAGGGAAGAGCTGCCTTATCAATCACAGGCCTTTGTGAGACATGAGATTGAGACCAACATACTGTAGGTTATGCCAGTATTTGATAAACCACTTTTTCAATTCCCGCTTTGGATTAGATAAAACAAAACTTTGGTAGAGTTAGAAAACAATCAGTGTTTGAGCTATAATACATTCATTTCACAGCATGGCCATTGCCTTTAAAGATGCCATTTGACTATCATTTCCTGATTAGCTTTAGGCAGGTTCATCACTTGTTTAGATTTATAAACGGATCATGGCGAAAGCTAGAATACATCATTCTAACAATGTGACTGTCATTGTTCTCTATGCCATTTTTACCTTTCACATTCTTTCGCTTACATGACCACTCCAGGTCACATACTCTTAAAATGCAAATATAAGTTGTTTGGATGACTGTTGTTACTTTTTGGAGAGAAAGACTACACCTCCAGCAAAAGGAGAATTTACAAAAAAAAAAAAAAGTGTGTGTAGTTTGAAACAATTTGGTGCAGTTTGGTATAGGGCAAGAATCTGGCGATATGGTACGTATAGCGATACAGGGGCAACAATATTTTTCACAAACCGGTGCAAACAAAAAGGGATATCATGATTTTTTTAGATAGCGTGAAGTCATAGTGGCGCAACGCATTCCTTGAATTATTACTAAGAGGAACACGACACAGAAGCAAAGGATGACAATGGCAGACGTCCTGCAGATTTTGTTCTTCCTAAATAGCAAGAGGCTGTAAACAACAACATTTTGATGGTGTTTTTAAATATAGCATTGTTCCTGCTGTGTTCTTATTCACACTGTAAGTGACAATACTTTAGAGCAATCAGTGGATTTCTTTGTATGAAGCTCCCCCTTTTAAGACCAGATCAGTATTATTTCCAGTTTTTGCCTGTTGCAATGCAAATAAATGCATACCATCCTGGCACATTGAAGTACACTCTGGGACTGTGGAATTAAAATAATTATCATTCATAATGAGTTGCTGCACTGTGTGATACCTTATGTCCTCAAGTATTAAAGTGTTGTAAATATGGAATTCTTGCTCCTTTTTGTCTTTACAGTATGAGTGATCAACTACATAACATATGATGTACAGTTCAAGCAAATTTAAGTGAATTTTATTACCTAACAGTGTTTTTACTTGGATCTAATAAATTAAATTTAGAGTAATTAGAATTAAATGTAATTATCAATTATGTTTCTTACTTATTATAAAGTGATGTCTTTATTCATAATTAAACTGGATAGGTGTTGATACTTGATGGTTTAATTACATGGTTTCCTTGCTTGTGTCTGTTTTTCTCATTTTCTGCACAATCAAAAGTCTGCACAGAATATTCTGTGATCGCCCATATGTAGCTCTTACTTTGAAACATCTAAGACTATCATGTACTGTACTGTTTTCTTTGATTTTTGTTGTTGTTGTTTGTTTGTTTTTGTTTGTTCTTTACTTTTTCATCATGTTAAACCAAAATGCATGAATGTGCTATTTAATTCAAATCCATAGTTTTTGTGCAAACATAAAAAGTGGTACAACAGTTATAGACTTTGAGTTGTCCACCAATTACAGTGCATGGTGCAGCGTTCAAAGCTCAATCCATGCAGTTAGATCTAAAATATGAGGAAATGCCAAAATGATTTAAGCAGTATAATTCTGGTCATAGAACTGTGACAGTGAATGCTGGTTCTAAGAAATGGTTTGAAAAATAAATGAATACACCAACAGTGGGAAGTCTCAGATAAGAATTTGTCAAACTTGTAAAACCACAAGTCATCCTGGCTAGAAAAATACATGTTTATATTAATTACTCAGTTTTCATTCTTTCTTTTACTCTGAAAAACCTGATGCCTTAGTTTTATGAATCAGTCTACACTTAATTAGGGCAGCAACACCTAACAAGGAGTCTACCTGTACTTAGACTAACCTGATTTGACTATTCCCTGGCAGTCACCACCTCTCATAGACGATCCTGAGGTAATTACAAATAACTCTAAAAGTGTCCTGCCCTGGCCCTAATATCCTCTAAAATCCAGACAGACAGACATTTTCCCTTACCTAACACGACTTTCTGAGAGGCATTAGAAGAGATGGGTACTCCATTAAAAGGTGGCCAGATGTCCATTAGATCAGGTGGCAGTGTGGCTAATTTGTTGCTGGATAGATCCAAGTAAGTTATGTTGAGAAGGTTGGGAATGGCCTCAGTGGGAACGGCCGTAAGCCGGTTGTTGTGAAGATCCAGTGTTTTCAGCCTGGGCATCTCTTTGAGGGACTCCCAAGGAAAAACAGAGATCATATTTCCATCAAGCCTAAGCTCATGGAGTACTTTTAAATTGTAGAAACTTCCAGTATCGACTGTGGTTACAGAATTGTAGGTAATCCAGAGGTATCTTAGGTCCACCAAGTAGTAAAAAGCTTCTGTTGGGATTCGCCGTACTCCTGTTTTCTCCACACGAAGTTTGATCGTATCCACAGGGACATTAACAGGAATTTCAGACATGTCTGGGTCATTGCAGAGCACGGATCTGAAAGCCAAGTATAAAGTTAGAGTTAGAGGTTTCATAAAGGTTGATTTAGAATGCAACCTTATCTGATCAAATCGGGAAATCATATATCTGCCAAAAGTGTCAAAGGATTCATTTGTCCATCGATCCATCTGAGCATCATCCAACCATACATTTGTGGTTTTTTTTGTTTTTTTTCACACAACTCTAGTCCATCTGTAGGGCACCTCCCAGATGCCAAAGTCAGAGATAATCACTGTCATCATAAACATTGCCTGATCAAGAGAGCTGGAGGGGAGGAATCTTCATTAAAGGGGGAAAGAACACCTTAAGCAGTGATATTTATCTTTCAAATAAATCTTAAAATCCTGCGTCAGATCTTTAATCTGCTATAATATTTAGTGGTGTTGCTACAGCTATACTCTCACTTATCTGTAGTTTTACCAGTTATTATCACACGTTAGACTTCTCTGTGTCGTCTTTAGATACATTGAGAGACAAGGTTCAGCGCTAATAGAACTAATCGTGCAGAGGGACAGTAGGTCTTCTTCAGGTATAAGGGGATTGGCACCATGCCACAGTAGAATTTGAGTCTACACAGTTTAGAAAAATTTTGCTGGATAATAATGTGTTAACATGCCCAGTTCTTTTCCACATCAATATAGTGTTTGGGCCCAGGATTTAAACTTTCACTCATGCAAACTTGGTCACATGTTAGCTTATTTCATAATTAAAGATGTGTGGAGGTGCTTCCTACTAAATATGTAGTGAGAAGTATCAACTCTTCATGGTGATTTAAATCAT
This sequence comes from Atherina boyeri, assembly GCA_029874935.1. Lineage (NCBI taxonomy): Eukaryota > Metazoa > Chordata > Actinopteri > Atheriniformes > Atherinidae > Atherina > Atherina boyeri. The sequence continues at coordinate 6,111 of JAPMNP010721725.1, read as the reverse complement.
TACTAACCACTTACTGTAGTCTGATCGTTTCACTTTTCAAGTTGTGCTCATTCAAATATATCATAATTTTCTGTGAATTATTGCCAGTGATTTTTAAAAACACATTTTACAAGCATTAAAGTTGAAAGGTAACCTGCAGTTTTGTTTATCAACTGTTCTTTTATTGAAGTTATACAAAAGACAACTTAATTTTGCAATCTAATGCACAAACTTTTTTTCACAATCAAAATGTGCTTTACCTGGTTCCTGTTCCCTCAGCACGCCCGTGAAAAACACATGTACACTGGGATGGACAGAAGGGAAGAGCCATACTGAGGCAGCATAGGAACACATGCACACCGAGAAGTCGACGCATGATGTCACCGAATGCACCCAGAAAGCTCACATCGAGGAGATATCAGGAAAAAATACATCCGGATTCACTGAGAGTCGGAAGAATTCTTTCAAGAAAATTAATGAAGGTGAGAATAATGAAAAAAGCTTTCCAAGTCCATGGGACACTACGGTACACGAGCATAGGATCTATCCTCAGTACAGGTGACCTGTCAGATTGACCGTGGGGGGAGTGGGGGTGGAGATTAGTGAAGGATTTCAGAGGTTTGAAAGGGTCACGGAAGCTCACCAGCGGGAGACACCAGTCTTTTCAACACGGTGCTTCCTTCAGCTGCTCACCACAGTAGATCATCCATTTCCATCTCCTCTATTCAACATGTCGTTAATTAGTTTATAGTAGGGAGGTTTCCCCTCACGTGACCTAACCATGATTTTGAATGGGTGTAGTTTTGCAATATCTTTCTTTTTGAGATTTCACTTTTTGAAAAGTTTTTCTGTAATCACAGGCCCTTTTTTGTCTCATGATATGGATAAAGCAGACATTCTTTATCCTCATATTCTTTCTTAAAGAGCTCTGGGGTTTGGTCCATTTTTTTTGGACTTTATCTTGAATAAAAAAGACTCAAAATACATATAAAAACCTTTTCATTTCCCTGATTGAAGCTTCTCTGACCAAGGAATTCCTTAGATGCAAATGTATTACTGAAGTGTAAGACATTCAAGAAGTTTGAGGAGGTTCAGTCTGGCACTGTGGTGCAAAATGTAATCTTGGAAATGATTTATCACCTGACGAGGTGGATCAGTGGCTTCAGACTGGGAGCTAAACTCCACCTGTCTGCCAATGACGGGTTTACTGTGGTGTCAATCTCTCATGAGCGTTGCACATTTTTCTTTTTTTATATAATTATATTTTATATTAATATATTTTATTTTAACTCATGAGCATCAAGATGTATCACAAAAGTACATGCACAGACTCACACTTTTGGTTTTTGTCAGTTCTCTTGGTGTCACAATATCTGAACTAATGCTCATAATTTTATGAAAATTTTAAACTTGATGAACACAGATGTGTTTTTGAATTGGAATTTTTCTGTTTTGGTCTTTATTCTGATTTAAGCCTTACAATTGCTTTTGTTTCGAATGAATGAGGAAATGGAGACATCTAGTGTTGTGATTCTGAAGTGTTTTACTCCTAATACGCATCCATTTTAACTTTTTATAATAGTATTCTGTCTATTTTCAATTTGATTTTACTGCATCAACTTTTAGCTCTCCCCTGAAAGTTGATAATCTATCTAATTCAATCCTACCAGAATGATTGCTTGGCATCAAAACGCAGGAGACTTGAAGCATTTATTAACAAGTACACAAGTGAATTTTATTTATGCAAGCAAATTTGATCATACAGGTCAAATAAGCCACTTCAAGCTGTTGGCACATGAATGTACAAAACAGATTTGATTTAAAGCCTGCTACTAAGCATCTGTAGTGAAAGTACAAAAGACTAATACAAGGAGAGAGCTTAAAGCTTTCTTTTTCTGATCAATACAGAGTAAATAATGTTAAGTATCAGCTTCAAGACAGGGTTGGAAGCTCATCACAAACTAAACAGACACAACTCAAAGACTACAGTCTCTAATATCAGTAGCATAACGCAGAAAGTGTGGAAGGTTCAGAACTGCACATATAAACAAAGGGTTGATCCAGCAAGACAGTCAAAAGCGTGAATATGAAGAGGTGAAATAATGTCATTTTTGAGTCGATAAGACTATACTGATGCGTGTCCATGCCATGAAAAACATCTAAAGTCACAGTCTTTACTAACAGTACAGTTATCCAACTTTGAGTTGAACACCAATGCGCTTACATCTAGAGAGATCACAGAAATGGTCAAATAAGTGCAAAAAAACTAGCTTTGAGAAATACCGATTTAAGAAGAAAAAGAATGAGTAGGCAGTGAAGTGACAGGCCACCTCTGTAGCCATATGGCATCAGGATGTGCAGGCAACACAGTTACTGTCATGAACAAAAATACTGCAACACACACTTTTATCACATCTCCTGATTCCACAAAGGAGTGCCATTACACCGTTAACTTTTTATCACCAGACTTTCTTTCCATTTGAAAATGATAATAGCAGATTTGACCCATCTTGTTTTATTCTCATAAGAATCATCTTCAAACATCAACGCAAACCATATACGTTTGATACATCAGTATGTACACTGCAGAGTTTTGCATGAACAGGATCTTAGTATTTATAAAGTTGTGCTTTCAATAATTTATATTGGAATCATGAGAGCATGTTCTTTTGTGGCTTATGATTCAAAGACAATGGAATCATTTATTCAAAATGCATTACAATGGCGACATTATTATAAAATAACCCACAATTTATCTCTAGTTGGCTAATCCCATCTCTGAAGTTGTATCATAAGTCAGTATTTCCTGTTTTTTAACAGACTTGGCAAATATCTAGCAAATATTTCTTGTACACTGATTTGGCATTAATCGTTGTGTTTTCTTACTGTTTGTACAACTCAAAATAGAAAAACAGATTGAATTGTTTTCAGTTGAAAGTGGTATTAATCCCTGGAAATACTGGTATGGCAAAAGTTTACAATTCCTCTTAGTTGTGAGATTTAAAATATTTTCAAAACTAACCACTCATTCACACATAGTACATAGTTCTTGAACATGTAATCTCCAGACACACTACATGAGAAATGTGCTTGAAAACCCTTTGAAGCCCCTGTTGACCCCCTCAGAAAATCAGCAAAAAATAAATTATGCATGAGAGTGAAATGACTCTTAGTATCAAATCTTAAAAAAAAAGAAAAGAATAATACGCAAATTATTTGAAATAAAAAAAAGCTAAAATACTACTGCTACCTCTAATTCTACAAAATACACTAAAACTACTATCAGCACTAAACAACTTGTTTTCAAGAGTAATACAACTGCCATAATGATAATCATAACACCATCCATGAGAGAGGTAAAGGGGCTTTTTTTATTTAAAATGCTGCTTGTGACTGAGGAGCTTTGTGACACACCCCCCCAGACCACACTGTCATATGACGCACCAGTAACATCAGCAGTGGCGAGGGCCCAAGGCGCCATCCGCCCCCCCTCGGGAGGGGATGGTAGAGAGAGACAGATAGAAAGCAAGAGGAGAGACAGAAGGAGAGAGGCCGGAGTGGCAGGGGCCAGGCCTCACGCTGCTCTTTATGTGTAGGCGTTGAGACGCTCCTTGGAGCGAGTGGAGTGGATGTCATGAAGCTCCTGCTCCTCTTTTGATTTGATGTCCTCATACTTCTGCATCCGGCAGGCATCCTTCACATAGGCCCAGTTGGCAGACAGCACCATCAAGTAGTGGATCTGTGAGGGAAAATTGGGAAATGTGAACCAAATACATGAGAAAAATGAAGTAAAACATTGCTGTTTACATTATTATTGATTTCTCAGTTTTAAGAGTATAAATTGAGTATGCATAATGTGATTACTAGTATTGCAAAATGTAATTGAGTTGGTCAAGTTAAAAAGGTCAGTTTGAGTGATCCACCAGGTGGCAGCATAATGCCATATGTAGTTTTGGGTTTGGGTTGCCATGGCAGCTAAGATTATAATGAATGTATTGTGCTTTAATGACTGAGGTTGTAACACAGCATCTCTTTTAACCAGGAATGAGAGTTTCATAGGTGCACTGCTCTGTCTGAAATGCAGACAGACCAAGTTTAAACACTAAAAATATTAAAATTACTTTGCTTGTATTTATTCATTCACTTATTTATCGTATTATCCATGCTGCCTATTGATAAATCTGCTGCAATTTCAAGATATTTTTCTTTCACTCTTTCCGTTTGTGGTTTTTAAGATTTTATTCAGAGCAGCTCATTAGTGAGCTGAACTCTGGTTACCTTTTCTTCTACAATTTGCACTATCATCTCTGACTAGCATCCACTTTCTGTTACTTAGAAAATGGCTCCACACAAATTACCGAGTGATGTTTGCAACAATTTCTGTGCCTTTCTTCTCCTTGTTTCCATGACTACGGCATGACATGCTCGCCGCCTCTGAAAGAGGGAGGGAAACAAACCCTGTCTTCTTTCACTGCGCCAAAATGCCTCTCTCCTTTCTAAGGCTATTCTCTCACAGGCAAACACAAGCAGACACGCAAAATGCCACTAGTTTCCCAGCTACAGAATTTCTCCTCTGTTGCCTATCATTTATCCAAGCTTAGCATGTTCTTTTGTCAGAAGACAAGATACTGCTAGTACAGACGTGACGTGTGGTATCTTCATCTAAAGAGCTTAATACGCGATGTTTTGTAGTGGATGTTTGAATAATGTTTAAATTGTTCTATTGGTGTCTCACCATAGCAATAACAGCAGCTCCTGCACCAGCGAGAGCACAGATGAATAGGTGGAACGTCATGTCCAGCTGTATCAAAAGCAAATCACATCACATTAGTCTGCAGTGCTTACAAGACATATTTACCAGTCAAAATCTCACCTGGAAATAAAAAATGTTCAACAGCCGGGGATGGTCACTTCTGTGCCAACATGCAAAAAACAAAAAATATTTTCTCTGTCTAAGTTTAGACTAAATTAATTATTTGTTGAATATGTAGAGAATTGATGCTCTTCCTTAATAAAAAAGATTTAAAAAAGAAAAGATAAGAAGTCAGATGAGACAAATTTGCAATCTGTGGAGTTTCAGTTTTAATATGTAGACTGTATAAATAGTTTCCAACTTTGTCCAGGTCCAAATCTTGAAAAATAGATGTTTATCATTTCAGATGACAGATTTTTCATTTTACTGAATAATGTTTGTGTTCCTGTAACTAAGCACAACATGCTCTGTTACAACATCCTTGTGGTTGATTTAACACCAGAGCAATTGGGTTGTGTGAATTCATGTATAGGTAGTAATACTTGTCAAAAAAAAAAAAACTCTGGCACTTGTCATCAAAAAAGACAATGGAAATCTTCCAGAGACTATGAATTCCTGTAATCTATAGTGATTATTAACACTTTTTGTTATTCAAATAGGATGTTTTTTACACCATACCTCATTAGATTCACACATCTTGTAGAATTTCTCGGATCCAGCGCATACAGTTTTTGCCTCAGCAATTGGCACAATACCTGGAATAATTAAGCATATTTATTATACAGAAATAAATGCCAAGTCGGAAAGATAAGAGTGGTTTATGAGTACCAGCACAACACTGCAATAAAGTTTTACTCATGTGGATTTAATGTCATGGTGGCAGCAGAAAAGGCTGCTGACACAGAGCCAGTATCAGGGGCAATTGGTTGCTAATGGTCTGAAAGGTGGTGCTAATTGAAAACAATGAGCCATGCACATGAACTTTTATGATTGATTTTCACAACAGTGTTATGTCAAGGCTAGAGGGAAAAGTAGAGTTTGAAAAGCTGGCATTTTAAATAGATAAGACTCCTTACTGTCAGGCCATGTAAAGTAGTTCATTTTGAAAAGTTAGCTTCTAAAACTTCATTTAGCCGATTGGGCAAAAATGATTTCTTAATCAGCAATCCATAGCCTGAAGAGAAGCACCAGCCTAGTTGGTTAATCGCAACAAACAGGCAATAATACTTTGAAATTATTTATTTTTTCTTGAGGAGTTTGGAGGAATCAACATTCAACAACACGGTCATGGCAGACGGCCGCTCCTACTGAGCCTGGTTCTGCTGGAGGTTTCTTCCTGTTAAACGGGAGTTTTTCCTCTCCACTGTTGCTACATGCTT
>JAPMNP010721650.1:0-13316 GCA_029874935.1 Atherina boyeri | reverse complement strand
CATAATCAGGACTGTCATCGTCCGTTTTTTTTGTCCCGCTTGCGGTCCGACATCATTTTTTAAAATAGACTATTTCGGAAAGGAGATTTTTTTGTTGTTTATTTATTTATTTATTTGACTATTTTTTATACTTCTTCAAAGACCATTCAACCTAAACACTGCAGAAAACCCCTATTTGAACAGGTTTGGAGCTGTTTCTTTAGCCTGTAGCCTACTTTGATAATCGAGGGAGAGAGAAAACATGTCGGTTAGTCAACGAGCGGAGTGGAAACCACACGACGGATCTCGGTCATCGTCGTTCCCATAGCTAAGGAATGGGCTTTATCCATGGTTCATTCATTCAGTGACTCGGAAAGGAAACAACAAACGTTCATACCTCCACAGTCAGTCTGGTATTTCGGAGGGAAATTGTCGGAGGAGGAGACCCTTCGCCGGTCAAGAAATCCTGAGGTGAGTTAGGGGCAAGCCGCCCGAGCTGTGCTGCTGTTGTTAAAGCACCATCATTCATGCTGCGGGAAGATAGCACAGAAAACAAACGACCCCTCTTTCATTTGCTTGTTGCTTTAAAGATGGTGCCTTGGCTGATAATGGTAAACAAATAAATAAGCAGCGGCAGAAGTTAGAGGGGAAGGAAGCAGAAGAAGAACAAGAAGGGGACGAGGAGCTCTCCGGTAACTCAGCTCGCCTCATTAACCGGGACACATGAACAGCTGGAGGGGAGCAGAGGCAGAATGTGGATCCCTCCGCTCCAAGTGAGTGTGGGCAGCGTCGAATAGTTGGGGGACAACCGGTGGTCGCTAATCCTCTGGGGTGTGTGTGTGTGTGTGCGTGTGTGTGTGTTTGTGTGCGTGTGTATGAGGATGGTGGTGGTGAAAACCGGTTTTTGATGCGTGAGAAAGTGACGTGCCAGCCTCCCACCTTCCCGCCCTTTGCTTCGAGCCTCCTGTCAACTCAGCGAACAAGGAAGCCTAGAACTATTTTTTTTCTTCCTCCCGATGCCCCCAATCATAACCACCTTTGACTGAAAATACCAGGTTTTTTTCTTCATTTCTTTGGAATGCTTTTCTGCTCAACTCCTCTCTCAAAGTCTCCAAGTCTCGCGGGATATTAAGGAAATAAAAGGGTGAATCTACAAATAGGAGGGGGGGGGGAAGAGAAGAAAAAAAAGATTAAGGCACACAGGAGCCGCCTATATGAAGATGCTGATGTGTGACCGCGGCGTCCAGATGCTCGTGACGACGGTGGGCGCGTTCGCCGCCTTCAGCCTCATGACCATCGCCGTCGGTACCGACTACTGGCTGTACTCGCGCGGGGTCTGTCGCGTGAAGAGCAGCGGCGACAATGACACGAGCCGCAAGAATGAGGAGGTGATGACGCACTCCGGCCTCTGGCGAACCTGCTGTCTGGAAGGTACGTGATCAGTCTGACTGACTGGCCGCCCGTCTCACTGTCAGAGCTGTCTCCTGTGTCTGCCTTGGGTGAGCGCGTGCATGTGTATGGATGTGTCTTTCTCCACATACACACACACTGTCTCCCCTGCTGTCTGCCCCTATCTCATATCAGAGGAATATTACGGTGCCTAGAGTGTGTGTTTTTTGTTTTTGTTGTTGTTTGCCTGTATTAGTGTAAGGGCACCCTATAACTCATCTTTTCCTTTCCCCCCCTTTAATCCCTGAACTAATGGGTGTGGGGGATCGAACAGTGCACAAAAAGCAGTGTTATTAAGTAGCGGGATCCTGCAAAGAGTCAGCTAAGATAAATGAGGGCAGGGTTCAGTTGCAAGTTCTAAAAACCACCTGTCGATTATGCAAACACAAACAGCTGCAGTCCACTCCTATCACAAACAATGTCCACTGAGAATAAACAGATTATATATGTATTCAATGGCTTTTTTTTAAAAAAAAAACTTCCTGAGTTCCTGAACCCCGGACGTGGCCTCCATCATCTTCCATATTTCTCTCATATGAGTATTACATCTTCCTGCCGCACATAAACAGCTCCATCTTTCACAAGCAACTAATCCCCACAGGGGGGAAATATTCAGTCAGACATTGGAGTTCTCTATCTGAAGAACAGCCAGAAACTTCGCCAGCAGTCATAACAACTAATCTCTTGTGGCTTCAAGCAGCTGCTAAATACTAGATGTTCATTAAAACGTTAATTACCTGAGCGAAACTTCAGTTATTCTGCAGTCTATAACGTTGACAAACGCCTGAACATCATCTACAGCAGCAACACACAAGCATGGCTTTCACTGATGATGTCTCTGGTTACCTAAAGAGATAAACTGCAGAGGTGATGCTGTGTGCAAGAGCGCAGTGAATAACTCGTGATTCGATGTAAACACAGAGATGAGGTGATTCCTGGCTAATGATGCCACCAGTTAAACTTTTTGATGTGAAACTGCTGTAGTTTCATCTATATGAGTGTCTGCACATCATTACTGCTCTGTGTCTTTATTGTGTGTCTTAATTATTTAAAGTAGCTCTATGTAACTCTCTCACCTTAAAGATATACGTTTTGACTAGTTTTCATAGCACAGTGACATTTATTATGTACACTCCTCCTTGCCCTGTAATGTCCCGCGGCTGAGAAACTGCACTTCCCAATTTTGTGTTCCAGCCTGGAGCATTGCGGTACAGCTGACTTCCTCTTTATGCTGAGTTTAACTTCATGCACCACGTTACACACCAGCAACTGGATATTGACACACTGGCTGATTTGAACGTGCACTATGGTTGATACTTTAAAGAGACGCAAGAGGACATTATTGGAGGGAAGGAGGAAAATAAAGAGAGACAAGGACAGTGCAAGAGAAAAGACAGGAGTCAACATCAAACTGACTTACTTGCAGGAGAAAGCTCAAAGTTACAGGTGGGATGCAAGGTGGATGTTGAGTTAGCCATCATTAGGGATGCTCACTGAGAAATCTGCCAAAATTGAAAGTTTATTTGCACATATAACGTTTAAAATACAACTTCACAAATCCATATAAGAAGAAAATGAAAATATTGTGCGGGAGAGAGTGAGAAAACCATGAGGTCTTAAAAAACCACCTCCCCAAAATCCCATTAAATGGACATAAAAGTACATGATCAAACAAGACAATACAATGACACCTTAAGCATTTAAATGTAGCGAATTAACACGATAAATTTATTTAGCCTACATGTTAACATTATTTTCAGCTCTCTTTTGAAAGAGTTTAGAGTTGTTCTATTCTTTAAAATGGGGTCTAAATGATCCCAGAGGGAATGTTCAGTAGTGCTTCCATCTGATTAGATAAGAGTATGCCTTTTTAAAATATGTCTGAAGTCCTGTAGGTTAAAACTTAGGGTGATACTTTATACAGTGCTGAATCAGCTCGGTGAAGTCCTGATATTTACTGAGTTAAAACATTTTAAGCTTCAGACTTACGGTGTATCCCAAGTATCCCACTGTGGTTTTTAATGGCAGGGTATCTATTCCACATCCTGATCTTTTCCTAATCCTAACCACATAGTGTTATGCCCAAAACTCACATTTAGCTGCTATTCGAAAGACTTGTCAACTCATTACTCCCTCTTCAAATTTAAAGTGCACTTTAACCAATTTATATAGAGGAACAAATTTTATATTTCCTCATCCCTAGAGCCCAATGTCTTCAGCTGAATTCCAACATCATTTTATTTTTAACCCATTAATGTCATGTTTGGTACAGCACATTTTAACCTTTATTTCTCATTGAAAAACTGACTTAGTCATCTCTACCTTTACTTGTTTAGATATGTAGAGCTATGCCTTTTAAAAAAAATGTGAGAACTAAACATTCGTCCATCTATTGTCTACTCCCTTATTCCATTCCAGGGTTGTGTTTTGTTGTTATTGCCTCAAAGGAATGAAAAGGATGCAAAGGAACCATTTGCAAACGTTAAAGGATTAAAAAAAAAGAGAGATAATTTGCCTCACTGGAGTTTTAGGATTGGAAGAGACCAAAGTAAAAAATTAATTCAGCATGTTACTCGATTTTTAGCCTGGGCCCAGGCATGCATGTAGTTTTGGTGCTAAAACCCAATAGCTGATCAATGTGTGGCCAACCAGTGATTCAAAATGAGTGGTTAGATAAGTGGACTGGTACCAGTAAACATCAGCTATCCAAAGCCTGTTCAAGTCCTGCCCTATACATTTCATACATGCCTCAGAATTAGTCTACAGCCACACTTCTGTCTCTTTCACCACTGAGGTATAGTGCTAAATGCTAGCATCAGCACACTAGCATATCCCCAGAGTCAGGGGTGGATCACTAATACCATGAGGGTTTGTTCTCTGCAAGCCACAAAAACAAATATGTCATGACAATCAATCCACTAAAACTAATAAACGTCCTCTCATATAGATCCCTTTCAGGAAGAAACATCAAATCAAATCAAAGTTTATTTATATAGCACCTTTCAACAACGCTCAGTTTGACCAAAGTGCTTCACAACTGTGAAAAACTCACAAAACAGATAATACAGAACAATACAGAGCATGCTGCAGTAACTAAAATGTCTCATCATAAGATTGAGGATATCACAGATTTTTAGTCACATTGAGTTAATTTCTCCAGTCTGATGCTAATTTCTGTTATGTAAAAAAATTATGTAAAAATGTAGGGACAATTAAAAAATTCTCAGTTGCTTCCCCACAGCAGTGTGTGACTGTGTTTTCTGTTTTTTTTTCTGTATGTGTGTGTGTGTGTGTGTGTGTGTGTTACGCCAGACATGCCCATCTCATTCTGGGGGGCATAGAAGGCTATTAGAGGACCAGATGGTCTAGGTATGAGATTTTATATGAAAATCGTGCTCGCATTTACATTCACACATGCACACTTACTAATACACACAGTGGTAATTGAACGAGTTAATACAAAGTTAATACAATGTCAGCACATCATGCATGCACATGCACGCACTCACAAGCGGCAGATGCAAAGACACGCAGATGCACATGTACTCACTCATGCACTCCTTACACAACCACAGACCTAAAGTGAGTAAGTTCTGTCTCATCTTTTGTCTTCCTGCCTTTCCTTTCCACGCTTTACTCTTTCCCAGGTTCTTGCTTGTCAAGGTTTTATTATTTATAAACACCTCACAAACCGAGAGGATGTGGATGTCTGGACTTGTAGCTTATACTCTCCTCCCCAGCACTTGAGTGTTCATAAAAAAGACACAATGAGAGAGGGGAGTAAAGAACCATCATAAATGCAGTGTCCTTACAATAAATGCACGATGCACTCATGCATTCATGCTGTGCAGCATACATGCATTTTTACAAAGAAACAGTTTATTCAACAATCTATGTGAGGAAACAGAAAAAAGAGCTTATGATTCAATTTATTTCTTCAGAGAAGACAGTTTGTTTCAACCATTATGCTCAGATGAGCTGAAAATAAACTGTAATTGGACTAACACCTACTGTATTCATGTGTAGCTTTACCTTGAGATCTTATCTGCAGAAAGAAAATTGTGCATCATTTGAGGTACTGCTATGTTTTTGTAAACAGATCCAAGCATGGTGAAAATGAAATAATCTCATTAAATGATCTGGGTCGACCAGTTTATAGCTTATATACCATCAGAGGCTGACTGAGTTAAAGTTACAAACAATCCATTTCCTTGCACAGGAAACGAAGTACTGACCGGTGCTGTTTATCATATTAGGGCTGTTGGGAGTATTTAACACAATATGAATGCAACAATCGTAACTAAATTTTGCACAAAATGTCAGGACATTGGTGGTTGGTCTATTCTTTTTTTGATGGAACAATGCTTCATGGTAATATATTTTACACTGTTGCAAAGTCAGCTTCTTTCTCTTTTAAATGGCGCCACATTTATAGGGAAAATGCATTTGTGGGATGAGCAGCAGAGTTGAGTATGCAGGTTGCTCCTATGAAAAACTGTTTACTCTGAAATTGACATCAGTTTTTGAGCCTTTGGTACCCCAGGTGTTGACAATCAAGGGCCTGATTAGTAGCAACTGTGAGCATGCACTGCTACACTGATTAATTGAATGTACAGTAGGGTTAAAGTGTGGAGAAGATGGAGGGAACTCAATGCCGATTGCTTCACTGATGTTTGGAGCGACTTCTCCCTCACTGGTTTGAATAAAAACTTATCATTGGAGGCAAGCTCAATGCAGAGTAGTGCTGGGTATCGATTCAAATTTTAAGAATCGATTCGATTCCGATTCTCAACATCTTGAATCGATTATCATTATTTGATCCGATTCGATCCGATCTTCGACAAGTGTTTTTTTTTTCAAAAAAATTTGCCCCAGATGTTTGTTGAATCTAAATGCTGTTTTAGGTGTAAATTCAATGACGCAGAAAGTTCACGGGGAAAATCAAGGCCTTTGAAAAAAATAAATAAATAAATAATTGAAAGAAAAACATTTGAAAAAAAAACAAAAAAATGTTTTTTCTAAAAATCGATTCTCTGAGTTACAAATCGATCTTTACAAATTAATATAAAAATCTATTCAGAATAGGAAAATCGATTTTTTTTTCAACACATCCCTAATGCAGAGATACATGAGATGACACTGCAACTAGTGGCAATCCCATATCTTCATTTTCTGGGACATCCAGAATTTTGGAGTGGAAAGGATCAACTGGTTTTCTTGCAGTCCAGAATACTTTTGGGATCAGCTGTTTATGCCAGAGTGATGACACAACCAACCTGGCTGATCTTTATCAACTGCTGGTTAAGGAATAGGACACCATTCCACAGCAGTGCAGTGTTTCCTACACCTATATTGTTAGCGCCACATCTTAAAAATGCGAAGAATTGAAATGAACAACATAAAAATGTCTTTGTTGACCATGCATTGCCGCCTCCAGAAGCGCAGCAGCGAGGCTACTCTGCTGTCAGACACCTGCTCTGCAAGTGAACATAGCATGCAGAGTGTGGTGATGGGGGGGGAAGGTGGTGGCTAATGAAACTTCATAAATCCTGTAATGGGCTTGACACACGGGGGGTCAACAGCAAGATTTCAGTCAGTTGGAGCAGAATTTTCTGACTTTTCATCCTTGATGCCTTGTATGTCACAGACTGCTTCGAAAATGTCAAAATTTCCTTCAATTTCATAACCAATCAAATATCTTGGAGACAAGCAAGAGTGCGATCCTAGAGTGCGATATGCGCCGCAGCCGCTGCTGCTTATCACATCCCATGTGTTGGGTTTCACCTGAGTGGTGATATCACCTGTCGCTGTCATTTGTCGTTCCCCTTGTGTCGAGCCCATAAGACCAAATGTGTCGCAGACGATACTAAACTACAAACACAATGTGAAATACCTTTACTGTTTTTTGAAAAACTCTTCAACTATTTTACACAATTGACATGATTCCAATGGATTCCGAGAGCTTTGCGCCGATATACGTCACGTTACCGTAGTGGTAGCCGGGCCCCTTCCAGGGAATCCGACAAGCTTATTACATTATTGGTATGTGCTCCCCCCACTGATACCACCACCACTATAAAGTTTTGTAGGGATTGCAGTGTGTGACCAAACTGGTGACCAGCATGAGGCGGCGGTGTCAGGCCCTTATAGCTATTTATAGTTTTTCTAAAGTGCTACTGAAGCTCCTGTTTGTTGAATGAATAAATTGCCAATATGTCTTGTTTCTTCAGACTCTAGTCATCCAATCCAATAAATAACACCAAACAAGATTCAATATCAGAATAAGCTGTTTGGCGTTGAGAACAGTTGGCAAGTTTTTCATGGGCACAGCCCACATACAGTACTCAACTCTGCATTTTCCTTCCAAATGAAAATAAACAGGCTTTCCAGCAGTATAGAATGTATTGCCCAGAAGCAAAGTTCTGACAAAGAAATAATCCACCAAAATGTCCTTAATTTTTGAGTTAATTTTATTTTCAATTTAGCACAGCTCTTATACACATGCAGCATTCAGATGACAGAGGAGCGTATTAATGTCAGGCATAAATGCACTTGCAGTTAGCCCTTGATTGAGAAAGGGTCTATTTGCAGTGTATAATATATTATTGTGTATGAATGCATGTCGAGTGAATGTTTGTCTCCGCGAGTGTACTGTGGTGTTGTGATAAATAAGCACAGGGAAGCCTGCAAATAACAGGGAATGGAAGGGTTGGAGGGTCAACGCATGAATGAAGACAAACCAGAATGTTCATGAATGAAGCAGGGAGGAAACAGGTTGAGAGACGTGGTGGGTGAAACATTGATGGATGAGCTCGGTGTGCCCTCTGTTCCAAGTGAATCTCCAGGGAGTATTTGACCACATTTGTAATCTAAATGATCACCTGGAAGAGAGAGAGAAATCACAGAAATGGGTCAAATAAATTATCACTTCAACAAGAAGGCTGGAATGACAGAAGATGGAGGCTGAGGAATGAAGGACAGAGTGAGAAAGGGGGTCACAGCATAGTAAGATAGACATTAATTAAAGATGTGGCGTGTTCCACTTTGTCTGGAATAAAGACAGCCACCTGAAAGGAAGGGACAGGAGAAAAGATAGAGGAGGTATGAGGAATTTTTATTGCGAGATAAATACTAAGCTTCTTAAGTTTCATGTCGTGCCCCAGGGATCGTCCTGCGGACATTTATCTTTTTCTGCAGGAGGTATGAAGAGGGGCAGGGAAACAGAAGACGCATCCAAACAGTAAAGTCAGAGTAAAGCAGAGATCAACCTCACTTGAATGGAAAATGACATGAGCAGTTGCAAATGTTGTAATGAATCTCTAAAGAATTTAGAAAATGGCAATAGTTGGAATAAATAGTGTTTAAATGCATATATGTTGAAGTGTGTAAAATAATTCCTTTAGGGCAGTGGTTCTAAACATTTTTCAACATTGTACCCCCTGTAAACTAGCGTTTCTGCCAAGTACCTCCTAAACCAGGGGTGTTGATTTACATTTTAGTTCAGGCCACATTCAGCCACTCAGTTTGGTTTGTTTACATTTAATGAACTATCCTTTAAGATAACATAAATAGCCTGAAATTCCTTGAGAAAATTAAGTACATTTTCAACTACATTTATTTCCTTATTTTAATAGTATTCTTTGAAATTATGTGTATGTACATATAATATATTGCCACGGAAGCTAAAAGTAGCCATGGTAACATGGTTTTTTAACACCGTTTTCTCGTGATATCAAGATCATTATCTCTTTATTTCCAGAAAATTATATTGTTTTATCGGCATAATTATCTTGTGATCTCAAGAAAAAAAGTTTGTTTTCTCAAGGCAACGGGATAATTATCCCATTATCACGAAAAGGTGAAGTATTTGAACACGGCCTTTCTCGGCTTACAGTGCCTTGGGTAAGTATTCAACCCCCTTGACTTTTTACATATTTTGTTACATTACAACCTGTAAATTAAATATTTCTTCAATCTGAATTTCATTTTATTGATCTGCACCAAATAGTCTAAGTTGGTGAAGTGAAACGAGAAAAAAATTGTATATTATTTATTTTCTTTAATGAAAAACTGAAAATTAGTGAGTGTATAAATATTCACCCCCTTTGCTATGAAGCCCCAAAAAAGTTCGGGGGCAACCAATTATCTTCAGAAGTCACATAATCAGTGAAATTAAGTCCACCTGTGTGCAACTTCCGTGTCTGTGTCTCTTAGTTTATATACACCTTTTCTGAGAGGATCCACAGACAACAACACCACTAAGCCATGAAGACCAAGGAGCTCTCCAAACAAGTCAGGGAGAAAGTTGTTGAGAAGTAGAAGTCAGGATGGGGTTACCAAAAATATCCAAATCTTTGATGATCGCCCAGAGCACCATCAAATCCATCATCATTAAATGGAAAGAACATGGGACCACAACAAACCTGCCAAGAGAAGGCCGGCCTCCACAGCTCATAGAGCGAGCAAGGAGGGCATTAGTCAGAGACAACACAGAGACCAAAGGTAACCCAGAAGGAGCTGCAGAGCTCCACAGCAGAGACTGGAACATCTGTCCATTGCACCACAATAAGCCATACATGCCACAGAGCTGGGCTTTATTGAAGAATGGCCAGAAAAACTTTAGCCTTTTACACTAAGAAAATCCTGAAATACACAAGCGGTGTCGAAGATTTCTGACTTCCAAAATGTACTTCAATGTTGGCATAAATGATTTTCAGTGTTAGCACCATAGAAGGAGTTTAAAACCGTTACACAATTCCAGTACATAAAGTGAACAATGAAATTGTGACACTACTTTATGTCCAGCTGTCCAACTAGTTACCTAAGTTTCACTGATGTTATGCTGATGTTATAGTTACGGATGATCTCACAGAGAAATACTAGGCAGCAAGTGATAAAAACACACTGATGGATTTGAAAAAAGACACGTGAAGGATTTTATTACCTTATTCGGAAGCACAAACTAAGATGCATCTGGTGTTAAATATGCAGTATATTGGTTAATACACCTATTACGAGGAACCAGATTAGTCATTTTCACTCTGCAGACTCAAGTAACGCAGTCAGACCAATCAGTCCAGAATTAACATATTTTTCAAAGCTAAGGATCAGTGAAAGTATTTTGTCATAGAGAGCGCAAGGTTTTTAAGACTCTGGTGATGCAATTTAATCTGCTTCCATCAGAAATGTATTCTCATAGAAACAACTGAAGAAAACCAAAGGAAAGCCCGGTTAAAGGACAGCGATGTGTAACGATTCTGGTCCTCTCGAACAACGGTCCTGCATGTTTTAAACGTTTCCTTATTTCATCAAACCTGGCGAAAACAAATGGATGAAAGGACAAGAAATATCTTAAACATGCAGGACAGTAAGTGCCCAGGAACCTGGACAGGAAAACTAATGTTCAGAGCATATATGGGACACACAGGGATACTAAAAAGGTGCAGTCTTTAATATTGAGAGGCTGCAGAAAGATGCAGTTTTGGGGGCACGGAAAACAAACTTTAAAGAAAATAACAGAAAAACCAGCCTTGCCATTTATGTGTGGACAGGATAACTGGCGGTTTTGGCTTGTAGCGTCAGCTTGCGCACCGCCATCTGTGTAGCTTGCATCACAATATCAACTCCTTTGTTTACATAGCGATGGCGAATGTAGCCAAGATTGTGCTGGCGCTGACTTTACTGACCAGACTTTCCATGTCTGTTGACAAAAATATGGTTAGAGTCCGACTTAAGTGCGATGGCGTCACAACACATTATCGCATCGTTGCAATCGGTCCTCATGAATGATTCCACCTCCCCATGTTGCGCCATCTTTTGGATTTGCCAGAAGTGGAAATCTGAGCCTTCTGATTGGCAAAAATAAACATATTTGTTGCCATGCGGATCAACAGATGAGTCGTAGAATTGAATTATTGAATTGTAAGGTTAGCACAGATTTACAGCTCTATAATGCACTGATGGATGAAAGAAAAGAAAAAAAAACAAAGCATGTTATGTTTTAAGTGTGACACAGCGGTATCTTACAATACATGTGTAATGTTCCTGTTTCCTTCGACCGCGGTGGTCTGGACAGCCGCCTAAAACGAGCATGCATGCAGACTATAGAGAGCAGGAAGAGATGAAGGGGGAGACTGGAAGAAGATGAGCAGATCTTTTGTTAAAGTGAGGAGAGAAACAAGGTAAAGTAAAAGAGGGCTGATGAGATGAGAAGAATTGAAACACGGAGAGAGAGAGATGTTTCCGAGGAAGTGATCGAGTGGGAGGACATGGTGTTAGAGAAAGAACTGACTGAGAAAAAAGGGGTAAGAAAGGAGAATGAGAAGAAGTGTGCAACCGAGCAGAACCTACCCTGTTCTCTTTCATCAGCCATCACCGTGGAAACTAGCCTCTTCCACTCATTCCCCCCTCTCTTTCTCTCTCTTTTTTCTCTCTCTCTTTTTTGCTCTCCCTCCTTCGCCTGCAAAGAGGTAATCAGAGAGAGTGAGAGAGGTAGACACAGAGAAAAAAGACTGAGCTGTCAGAGGCTCTCTGAGGAAACAAGCAGTCCAATTTGCTCTGCTTTTCAACTTTCTTTCCTGTCGCTCGCTCACTCCCTCCTCTCATCCAGTTGGTAAAATCATTTCAATTTTGAGTGCATGTGTTCACTCACATGCAGCTTTTGGACTACATGCCAGCTAATCACAGACAGCTTGCCTTGGACGGAGAATGTCCTCCCAACAACAAACACAGCGCTGGCATTTAATCAGAATATTCATAATGGCTATTGTTTATTAGGATTTCTGCTTATGTTCAACATGCACGACTCTCAGATGAAGTAGAAATATGTTATGACAAGTTTTCTATCCATAAATATAAAACACTGGTGACTTTAACAAAGGAAACATAGACAGGGTCTGAAACCAAAGGTCATTAAAATGCCTCAGAGTGCTTTTACACACCTCTCAGGAAAGAATGAAAGGAGTTTTGGAAGTGATTTTTGCCCAGTAATGCTGGGCAAAAATCAATAATAATAATTTTCCTTACTCAGGAAACCATCGGATTGCATCAAAAACTATTCCTCAATTCATTCCCATGTCCAGAGCATGCAGGGCAGCAGGTGACAGTGGGGAGGACAAAATCCTCCTACAGAATCAGACTCAGGAAGGGTGGTCATCTGCTTCAACCAGCTGGGGGTGAAGATGATGAGGGGGAAAAGCCACAAGCTAGCATTTTGACTCCAGGCCTGAGATATCTGCTGAGAAAAAAGAAGGAACCATAGACACCCTAGTCTGGACTTGCATGTGAAAAGCCCAATAAAGTGCAATAACTCTAACAACAGCTTGGGGCTGGCTACGAAAAAAACTAAACAAAAAACCTTTCTCCAATAGATTCTCAGTGATAAAAATCTATTATGGGTTTCCTTCTGATCAGTGTAGGCTTTAAAAAGATGACAGACAGCTGAATATATTTAGATAGAATAAAGGATGATAAATAAATAATGAAGACTAGATGTCAGGTTTTAAAGGATGCTGCAGGGTAACAATGGCTCCAGGAATCTACAGTACCTCATGGATGTCAGTGGGCCATCAAAATAAGTCAGAAACATATTTCTAAGGTCAGATGGTTAAGTGGTGCTACTTTAAGTATTGTTGTTCAACTTCACCTGCTTCTCCAAACATGCCCACCTCTAGCACAAAAATTAAGCTAAGATTAACCAAAGATTACAAATAAAAAAAATATGGCTGATTACAAAGATCGAAGCCAAAGATCCATTTGCCATTAAGCATATCTTTTGCATGTAAGGTGAAAAACAGTTTGTTACATATAGTATAAATAAAAAGTTGTGGATTAATGGTCATGCTAGTCCAAAATAGCATGGCATATAGCATATACTTCATGTGTATATG